>JAWQFJ010012035.1:17500-29477 GCA_034096865.1 Theodoxus fluviatilis
CATCATACTTCCATGCGTGTTCTCCTTACCCTATTTTATCCTAAGGATGTTCTACGTGTATATGCCAAGATAGTCTGGTCTCAGTATTTGTGCGGTGAGAGCGTTTTGGTTTACCTCAAGGCTAAACGCAAATGGTACAAAAATGTTTGAGACTAAGTAAGGCTGAAAGAGTCGCTATCACCAAAATTTCCGGACACTGTACCCGAGTTTTGAAATCTCGACCTTACAGTCACGTGACTCGCACGCCCGGGGAGTTATGCCAAAGATTATAGTGTAACCTATAATCTTTGGTTATGCTAAGATCCAGCCGAGTTAATGTATCTGCGTTTTGTGACAAACGTCTTGCTCGGCAATACTGTACTCCATGCACCTTAACGGTCCGCGTGATTCGGGTGTAATCTTAAGCTAAACGACGTTTATAAATGTTCGTTCCCGCGAGAAATGCCGAGATTTGAAACTCGGGTACAGTGTCCGGAAATTTTGGTGACAACGACCATTTCAGCCTAAGTAAGTGTGTGCGTACCGTTTTTGAAGCGATGTGCCTAGTAAGCACATCGATGCCTGATGCCCTGGGCACTTCACGCTGCCATTTGTCATCTGATGTCCCAACTGGCTTCAAGGTCTCTTCTCCGCACGTTTAATGATGCTTAATGAGACTCACTTCCAGCCCTCAGGGATTTTCTTTTTTAAACTCAAGGTCACGGAGTATATGGCGGCTGCTCCCGTTGCATGACAAATCATCTTTATTGTGTGGAGGCCCATCACCGTGTGAATTGCACCAAAAGAAAATAAATGAATGATAAACCTATCTTTTTTCCCCAAGTGTTTCTTTTATTTTCTCAACACATAAACACACACACACACACGCACACACACACGCACACACACACACATGCACACACACACACAAACACACATGCACACACACACACACACACATGCACACACACACGCTTTTGCATGCGTATGCTCGAGTGAAAGCGTGCATGAATGTAGTGTGTAAGCTCGCGCGCATGTGCCTACATTTGTGCGTACACACGAGTGAGCGTATGTCTGTGTGTGTGTGTGTGCATGTGTGTGCGTGCGTGCGTGTGTGTATACGTGCGTGTGTATGTGTGTGTGTCTGTGTGCGTGTGTGTGTATACGTGCGTGTGTATACGTGCGCGCGTGTGTGTGTGTGTGTCCGTGTGCGTGTGTGTATGTATCTGTGTGTGTAAGTATCTGTGTGTGTATGTATATGTATCTGTGTGTGTATGTATCTGTATGTGTGTATGTATCTCTGTGTGTGTATCTGTGTGTGTATGTATCTGTGTGTGTATGTATTTGTGTGTGTGTATGTATTTGTGTGTATGTGTATCTGTGTATGTATGTATGTGTGTGTATCTATATGTGTGTGTGTATCTCTCTCTGTGTGTGTATGTATGTGTGTATATGTATGTGTGCGTGCGTGTGTGTGTGTGTGTGTGTGTCTCTGCGTGCGTGAATGTGCACGTATGGTCACGCCTCGGCGAGGTAGCACCCAGCCCACCGTAGCGCTGGCTGTCGTACCCACGCCACACTGACACCGCTTCTTTTTTAATCTGTACATTTCTCGATGCGTGTTTTCCTGCAGCCCCGGGGGGCAAGACACAATAAATCGATAATTACGACCTTATATTCCACTTCCAGCAAGAGTGCAACACACAAAAATGTAAAGACCTTCGATTTTTCAGTCTCTCTCTTGCCTTGCCTCGAAAACCTTTCAACAAAAACGCCAGCTTGTTGTGTGCTTCCTCGTTTGGCGTGTTAGCAGAGGAAACTTACCAGGGTCCATGGGCGCGTTGCATAGACGTGAGGAAAGTCAAGATCTTGCGAGGAATAGGCCGGTGTCAACATGATGAGAGCAGATGTAAAGGCAGTCAGATGTTGACAAATGTTGACACATGTTGACACAAGCCTATTCCTCGCAAGACCTCGCGGCTATGCAACGCGGTCCTTGCTTTCTGGTCTTCAAGGACACCACGTCGCACGCTCATGTCCTTCACACAAGGATCACGTGGGAGCTTGGTGTTCCTCACCCGGAAGAAAAACTTCATGTACGATCTATAGGAGACAATGGTGCAAGTGCAGCATAGATGTCCTGTAGTGTGTAGGGGCTGTCAATCGAATGGCAGCTCAAGGCTTGCAAGTCACACAGGACATCATCGATCAGGAATCGAATTCCACTGGCACCACACATGAGAACTTGCTACCGCTTCTTCATGGATCGTGATGTCCTTAATGCCGCGGCAGGTTAAAGGCACTGGTACCATAATTTGCCATCATCAATCTCTCCAGGAGTCCTTAATGCCGCGGCAGGTTAAAGGCACTGGTACCGTATTTGCCATCATCAATCTCTCCAGCCGTCCTTAATGCCGCGGCAGGTTAAAGGCACTGGTACCGTATTTGCCATCATCAATCTCTCCAGCCGTCCTTAATGCCGCGGCAGGTTAAAGGCACTGGTACCGTATTTGCCATCATCAATCTCTCCAGCCGTCCTTAATGCCGAGGCAGGTTAAAGGCACTGGTACCGTATTTGCCATCATCAATCTCTCCAGCCGTCCTTAATGCCGCGGCAGGTTAAAGGCACTGGTACCGTATTTGCCATCATCAATCTCTCCAGCCGTCCTTAATGCCGCGGCAGGTTAAAGGCACTGGTACCGTATTTGCCATCATCAATCTCTCCAGCCGTCCTTAATGCCGCGGCAGGTTAAAGGCACTGGTACCGTATTTGCCATCATCAATCTCTCCAGCCGTCCTTAATGCCGAGGCAGGTTAAAGGCACTGGTACCGTATTTGCCATCATCAATCTCTCCAGCCGTCCTTAATGCCGCGGCAGGTTAAAGGCACTGGTACCGTATTTGCCATCATCAATCTCTCCAGCCGTCCTTAATGCCGAGGCAGGTTAAAGGCACTGGTACCGTATTTGCCATCATCAATCTCTCCAGCCGTCCTTAATGCCGAGGCAGGTTAAAGGCACTGGTACCGTATTTGCCATCATCAATCTCTCCAGCCGTCCTTAATGCCGCGGCAGGTTAAAGGCACTGGTACCATAATTTGCCATCATCAATCTCTCCAGCCGTCCTTAATGCCGAGGCAGGTTAAAGGCACTGGTACCGTATTTGCCATCATCAATCTCTCCAGCCGTCCTTAATGCCGCGGCAGGTTAAAGGCACTGGTACCGTATTTGCCATCATCAATCTCTCCAGCCGTCCTTAATGCCGCGGCAGGTTAAAGGCACCGGTACCGTATTTGCCATCATCAATCTCTCCAGCCGTCCTTAATGCCGCGGCAGGTTAAAGGCACTGGTACCATAATTTGCCATCATCAATCTCTCCAGGAGTCCTTAATGCCGCGGCAGGTTAAAGGCACTGGTACCGTATTTGCCATCATCAATCTCTCCAGCCGTCCTTAATGCCGCGGCAGGTTAAAGGCACTGGTACCGTATTTGCCATCATCAATCTCTCCAGCCGTCCTTAATGCCGCGGCAGGTTAAAGGCACTGGTACCGTATTTGCCATCATCAATCTCTCCAGCCGTCCTTAATGCCGAGGCAGGTTAAAGGCACTGGTACCGTATTTGCCATCATCAATCTCTCCAGCCGTCCTTAATGCCGCGGCAGGTTAAAGGCACTGGTACCGTATTTGCCATCATCAATCTCTCCAGCCGTCCTTAATGCCGAGGCAGGTTAAAGGCACTGGTACCGTATTTGCCATCATCAATCTCTCCAGCCGTCCTTAATGCCGAGGCAGGTTAAAGGCACTGGTACCGTATTTGCCATCATCAATCTCTCCAGCCGTCCTTAATGCCGCGGCAGGGTAAAGGCACTGGTACCATAATTTGCCATCATCAATCTCTCCAGCCGTCCTTAATGCCGCGGCAGGTTAAAGGCACTGGTACCGTATTTGCCATCATCAATCTCTCCAGCCGTCCTTAATGCCGCGGCAGGTTAAAGGCACTGGTACCGTATTTGCCATCATCAATCTCTCCAGCCGTCCTTAATGCCGCGGCAGGTTAAAGGCACTGGTACCGTATTTGCCATCATCAATCTCTCCAGCCGTCCTTAATGCCGCGGCAGGTTAAAGGCACTGGTACCGTATTTGCCATCATCAATCTCTCCAGCCGTCCTTAATGCCGAGGCAGGTTAAAGGCACTGGTACCGTATTTGCCATCATCAATCTCTCCAGCCGTCCTTAATGCCGAGGCAGGTTAAAGGCACTGGTACCGTATTTGCCATCATCAATCTCTCCAGCCGTCCTTAATGCCGAGGCAGGTTAAAGGCACTGGTACCGTATTTGCCATCATCAATCTCTCCAGCCGTCCTTAATGCCGAGGCAGGTTAAAGGCACAGTACCGTATTTGCCATCATCAATCTCTCCAGCCGTCCTTAATGCCGCGGCAGGTTAAAGGCACTGGTACCATAATTTGCCATCATCAATCTCTCCAGCCGTCCTTAATGCCGAGGCAGGTTAAAGGCACTGGTACCATAATTTGCCATCATCAATCTCTCCAGCCGTCCTTAATGCCGCGGCAGGTTAAAGGCACTGGTACCGTATTTGCCATCATCAATCTCTCCAGCCGTCCTTAATGCCGCGGCAGGTTAAAGGCACTGGTACCGTATTTGCCATCATCAATCTCTCCAGCCGTCCTTAATGCCGCGGCAGGTTAAAGGCACTGGTACCGTATTTGCCATCATCAATCTCTCCAGCCGTCCTTAATGCCGCGGCAGGTTAAAGGCACTGGTACCGTATTTGCCATCATCAATCTCTCCAGCCGTCCTTAATGCCGCGGCAGGTTAAAGGCACTGGTACCGTATTTGCCATCATCAATCTCTCCAGCCGTCCTTAATGCCGCGGCAGGTTAAAGGCACTGGTACCGTATTTGCCATCATCAATCTCTCCAGCCGTCCTTAATGCCGCGGCAGGTTAAAGGCACTGGTACTATTCCGTCTCCGTTTTTATGTTTCGTAGTTCGTTTGTATTTTAAGATGGTTTTGTAGTTCTCCGCGCTTCCCGCCACCGGCGGCCGGCCCGGCTCTTCACAGCATGCAATATTAGGCCATAGTTGTGTAGGTAAGAAAAACTGTTCTATTTTATCCACTTTACGTAGAAATCAGACGGAGATTCACTAATGACGTTTCTAATTAGAAAAAAATACCAATGACGTCGTTAGTTTGGCGGGAGATGATCTTGTGCCTGGTTCTGATTGGACAATATGATGTCCGACGCATTAGAACTTCCACTGTGTTGCTATTGTGACGTATATAGGTCTAAAAACATATAAATACCCCCTCAGATTGTGAGTCATCAGCGCGTTGAATTTATTTTTACTGAACAGCCTCTAGCAAGGGACCGCGCCCTGTTCCGTAGGTAAAACATGAAAGATAGAATCATACTTAGATAAAAAATATAATGATCCCTTTCTACAGAGTGATTAGAGAAAATATAGAAAGAAAGAAAGAATTCCAGACCTGGGTGTCTGCATAAGTGTAAACCAACGTGCATAACCGTTGTTATATCGGTTGAAAGACGTTGACTCAACCTTACCACCGACCATCAGTCCACATAAGGTCAGTTTATGATTGCTTGTATTATAAAGCAGAGAACATCCTTTCAATGTTCCTTAGTCTTGTGGCGTTGATGCCTAAATTAGTGATTTGAGTGCTCACGGCTAGTTGTTCATTTCGATTTATCTCTGCCACATGCTTTGCGCTGTTTCTCGCTCTTTTAGTTCATTGTACTCGGGTGACGTAGTGGATAGCGCTTTCAGTGGTTCTCATGCTACCATCAGAAATCGTGTCAGATAAATGTAAACTGTTTATTAATCTCAAGTTATTCTTAAACATGGAAATATGTCGAAAGCAAGTATTTAGTTCCCCTTTTTTGACTCACATGCGAAGCAAAAGTGAGTCTATGTACTGAGCCGTGTCGTCCGTCCGTCCGTCCGGGCGTCCGTAAAAAACTTAAACGTTGGATTTTTCTCGGAGACTATTAAGTCTATCAACACCAAATGTGGCATGATGGTGTATGATGACAAGGCCTCAAAAAACATACATAGTGACTTGACCTTGCTTCAAGGTCAAGGTCACAGGAGCCATAAATGTGGTCTCAAAAACAGTCATTTTTCACATTTTCCCACTTTTCTCCCACGTTATTGAGAATGGCGACCTTAGCTACAAGTGGTATATAGGTCAAAGCAAGCCCTATCTTTTGATACCAGTTTGGTTGACCTTGCTTCAAGGTCAAGGTCACAGGAGCTCTTCAAAGTTGGATTGTATACATATTTTGAAGTGACCTTGACCCTGAACTATGGAAGATAACTGTTTCAAACTTAATAATTATGTGGGGCACATGTTATACTTTCATCATGAGACACATTTGGTCACATATCATCAAGGTCAAGGTCACTTTGACCCTTATGAAATGTGACCAAAATGGGGTAGTGAACCACTAAAAGTGACCATATCTCATGGTAGAAAGTGCCAATAAGCACCATTGTGCTTCCTATGTCTTGAATTAACAGCTTTGTGTTGCATGACCTTGGATGACCTTGACCTTGGGTCAAGGTCACATGTATTTTGGTAGGAAAAATGTGTAAAGCATTTCTTTGTGTATGATGTCATTGGTAGGTTTAGTTGTTTGACCTTGACCTTGAAGGTCACCTGAAGGTCAAGGTCATATAAAGGTCAAGGTCAAGCATGTGAGTCGTATGGGCTTTGCCCTTCTTGTTTGTTTGCTGTTTTTCAGTTTTCACCACTACAGCACTATGGCATGCAAGTTGACGATTGCGTCCATGCCATTCTGAAAATAAATGATCCGACCCGGATTATCGGTGTGGTGTGCTTGTATGATGTGCTCGGTGACACTCTCTGCACTCTCATCCTGTGTATACGTTGAGAACAAAGGCAGAACATTGAAAAACTTATACGACTGATGCAGTGAAAAACTTATACGACTGAGCAGTCCTGCTGATGTGTGCGTCGCAGACCAGAGACGACTCCTGACTTCTACACAGATTTCTTGAGGGTGGAGCAGTCAACTACAGTTGCCCCAACTTATAAGGACTACTCACCATGCCATGTCGACCACAGGGAAGTCTCAATCGTCGGCCGAGCGACAGGAGGACGTACTGCCCTTTGCTGATGGAATGCCTAACACCCAAGAAGCAATAGAAGCTGATGGTGACAAAGAACAAGAACCACGCATCAGATCTCTTAGAGAGAAAGGCAAAGAACAATATGTAGATACTAGAGACACTTTGCTACAAAGCGTGATCCAACCCCGTAACAAAGTTGATGAGTTGTTGGATTCGCAGGTTGTCAATCGTGAAGACTTGTGTGCTGCTCTTATGAACGTGAGTCCCAAAACTACCTTAATTTTTGTCCAGGTTTCGTAGTGAAGGCGTAGAAGACAAACAGCAGTTTCTGTCGATGTACCGTTTGCGTGTTTCTCAATGTCAAACCGTCTTGAATGTGCAGGATGATCGGTCACTGACCAGCAGTAAGAAAACTGCATCTTCCTCCACTAGCTCTGCCACCCGTAGACGTGCTGAGGCCGAAGCGGCTAAAGTAAAATGGTTTGCCAAGAGGGAATTGGAGCTTCAAAAGAAGAAGGCTCTTTTGGAAGAGGAGAACAAAATCGCGCAAGCAAAGAGTGAGCGTTTGAAGCAAGAATGTGAGGCCGAATTGAAACTTCTCGCTGATGAGAAAGAAGCCGCAGCAGCTGATGCTGAAGCCACCCTTCTGGAGGCTGCAGAGGAAAATAGTGCCGCCAGGTCATGCAGAAGCATTTCGCCAAACTCCAAGCTGAAGAGAACTCGAGACTACGTGCGGAGCCTTCATGCCTGGGAAGCAGGACAGAACGACACAGCACATGTTCAATCAGGTGCCGAAGATCGTGAGGAACGTCAACCCGATGTCACCACCTTCGTTCACCCGCGCGTGAAGCTCTCGGCTTCAGCTAAAGAGTTTGTCCCGCAATCGAATCACTCTGGCGTGGCGAAGACATTAGCAGACGCAAGCGACCTCTCCAGATTCCTGCTGAAGAAAGAACTGATGCTATCCCGACTCTCCCACTTCAACGAAAAACCTGAGTCCTTCGCAGTGTGGCAAAACAGCTTCAGAGCGATCATGCAAGACCTGGATGCAACTCCACCAGAGGAGCTTGACCTCCTAGTCATGTATCTTGGGCCGGAAACCAGCAGGTATGCCTTGAGCCTTCGAGCGTCCAACGCTGCCAACCCAGAGCGAGGGCTTTGGCTTCTTTGGGAGCGGCTAGAGGAGAGGTATCGCTCTCCAGAAATCGTAGAAGCGTGCTTGAAAGCAAGGTTGCAGCAATTTCCACAAGTTACGCCCAAAGACAGAAAGAAGCTCTACGAGCTGTACGACCTGCTAGATGAGATACAGAGCGCCCTTGAGAATCCAGCATTATCTCCCCTCTTTGCAGTCTACAACTCGTCTACAGGAGCGAATGCCGTTGTGAACAAGCTCCCAAACAACATCCAGCAAAGGTGGATTACTCAAGCCTTCAGGTACAAGACAGACCACTGTGTTCCTTTTCCACCCTTCTCCTTCCTGGTGGACTTCGTGCGTACTCAAAGCAAAATTCTGAACGACCCTGCGTTCAACTTTCAGCCTGAGCCAGTCAAGCCGCGCGAACAAGGGTACCAAAGGAACCAGCAAACAGTTGCCAGGAAAACGGACGTCAGTGACAAGAATGAAGACAAGCCCCATGAGCCACCGGCTAAGTGTCCCATTCACAAAACCCAGCACACCCTGGCGACCTGCAATGCTTTCAAGGCCAAGTCGTGGAACGACCGCGTTGCCTTTCTGAAGGAAAACAAGATATGCTTCAAGTGCCTGTCCTCTGCGAGCCATATTGCCAAGAAATGCACCGCCACCGTGAACTGCGAAAAGTGCAGCAAGCCTGGTCACTGTACCGCCATGCATCGTGGGGAACAAAGACAATCGCAAGCGCCATCAGATCATGGCGGGGAGGGTCAGCGAGATCAAAAGGTGGACAGTAGATGCACAACTCTCTGCGATAGTATCGACGCCAGTCGCTCCTGCGGCAAAATAGTGCAAGTAAGAGTTCACGCAGCTGAGGCATCCAATGGGCCTATCACAGTCTACGCCGTGATAGATGACCAGAGCAATCGTTCTCTGGCTTCCCCTGCTCTCTTAGACCAGCTGGGTGTAGACCCTGAAGAGTATTCGTACACACTCACAAGCTGTTCTGGTACTCACCCTATGACCGGGCGACGTGGTCGATACTTATCTGTGCAATCCCTCGACGGACAGAATACCCTGAAGTTGCCTTCGGTCATTGAATGCGACCACATTCCGGACAATAGGTCAGAAATCCCCACAGATGATGTGGCTAGATGCCATCCCCACCTTCACTCCATTGTCGGGCAGATTCCCCCTCTTCGTAGTGATGTGCCTATAAGTCTGCTCATAGGACGCGACTTACCAGAGGCCCACCATGTCCTGGACCAGGTAACAGGTCCACCGATGTCTCCCTTTGCCCAGCGCCTACCTCTTGGCTGGGTGATAGTGGGCGACGTGTGCTTAGACGGCACCCACAAACCATCTTCAGTCAGGGTCAACAAAACCCGCGTTTCACATAAATGGAGAGAATCGCAGTTCGAGCCATGCCACAACAAGCTAAAGATCACGGAAGCTGACCAGCTCGGCAGCAAAGTCTTCGAGAGAACAAACGATGATGAGATCGCTGGCACGTCCGTGGAAGATCGCAAGTTCCTGTCTACGATGGACGAATCCTTCAAGAAAAACGGTCAAGGCAGATGGTCTGCTCCCTTACCTTTCAGACACTCAGAACCTATCCGGTTCAACAACAGGCGACAAGCAGTTACCCGTGCAAACGCACTTCATGCTTCCATGAAAAAGGATCCCACAAAGAGAGAACACATGTTCGAGTTCATGAAGAAGATCTTCAAAACTGGGTCAGCAGAGAAAGCACCACCTCTTGAGGATGAAAGCAGATGTTGGTATCTCCCCTTCTTTGGCATCTATCATCAGAAGAAACCAGAAAAGATACGTGGCGTCTTTGATTCGTCTGCTGTCTATGAAGGTCGCTCCTTGAACAGCATGCTCCTTTCAGGGCCAGACTTGACAAAAAACCTCATTGGCATCCTATTGAGGTTCAGACGCGACTTCTGCGCAGTCTCAGTGGACATTGAGCAAATGTTCTATCAATTCTTCGTCGATGAAAACCACCGGGACTACCTACGTTTTTTTTTGTACGAGGACAATGACTTTGAGAAGCCCCTGATGGAATACCGCATGTGTGTGCACGTGTTTGGAAACAGTCCATCTCCAGCAGTTGCCACTTACGGTCTCCGCAAAACGGTAGCCTCTAGTGACAAGGACGTGAGAGACTTCGTCGGGTCCGAATTCTACGTCGACGATGGCGTCACATCGCTGCCGGAAAGTGAAGGAGTTGTGAGTCTGATAAAGCGCACCCAGACTGAACTCAAGGAGAAAGGAGGGACCAGACTTCACAAGCTTGCTTCAAATGACGTTGAAGTGTTGAAAGCATTTCCAGCGCAGGATCTTTGTGGAGAACTGAAGTCCATGGACTTGTCAGACTCCTCCTCACAGCTTCCACAATACAACTGCCTTGGTATCCCGTGGAATCTGCAAAAGGACACCCTTTCTGTCGCCCTAGACCTGAAAGACACTGCTTGCACCCGGAGAGGCATCCTGTCCACGTTAGGTAGAGTGTACGATCCTCTTGGCTTCGTGGCTCCTGCAACCATTACAGGAAAGATCATTCTACGTGAACTCTGTCCTGATGGTCGAGCTTGGGATGAGCCTCTATCTGAAGCTCACAAAGAAAAATGGGAGCTGTGGAAACATTCTCTGGAGGCCCTCCAGGGAGTCGAGGTCCCTCGCATGTACTTACCCACGTCACTGACCCAGTTGTCGGACGTCGAGTTTCATGTGTTCTGCGACGCGTCAGAAAAGGCCATTGCGTCTGTAGCTTACGTGAAGGCCGCAGTCAGTCAAAACTCACCCATTGGCTTCGTTATGGGCAAGGCGAGGGTGGCCCCCCAAAGTGGACACACCATACCTCGCTTGGAGCTTGGCAGTGCTGTTCTCGCTACAGAACTCTGGCAGCTGATTTCTAAGCACCTAGCTGTGGATCAAAAGAAAGTCTCTTTCTACACTGACAGTAAGGTAGTGCTTGGCTACATAAACAATGACACCAGACGCTTTTATACCTACGTGAGCAAATCGCGTGGAACGCATCCGACGTGTGTCCGAGCCAAGCCAGTGGCACTTCGTGTCTTCAGAGTGCAATCCTGCCGTTGTTGCTACCAGATGTGCCTTGGAAGACCTTGATGGGAAGGAAGAAGCTTGGTTACGAGGACCAGCAGATTTCCTAAAGAAGCAGAGACCCCCTGCAGCCCCTGCAATCGTCTTCCCCATGGTCACCCCCGATGAAGATTGTGAGGTCAGGCCCGTGGTGCGCAAAACTGAGGTCAAAGATGCTCACCCACCTCTGTCAAGTCGTTTCGAGAAGTTCTCAAGCTGGAACGCCTTGGTCAGCTCACTCACCTTGCTTAGACACTTGTGCCAGAGTTTCCATTCCCCCACAGACTGCTGTAAAGGCTGGCACCAGTGCTCTCGCCATCAGGACCCTGTCACTCTCAAGGCTACAGAGGGCTTTATCATCAAGACTGTCCAAGGCGAAGCCTTCGCTACAGAGATTCAGTGTCTCCGCAAGAGGTCTGCCCTGCCCAAGACCAGCCCTATCTCTTCCCTCTCACCTGCCCTGGATGAGGAAGGTCTGCTCCGTGTCGGAGGGAGGCTGAATAAAGCAATAGACGTGGTACGGTTTCAGAGCGCTCACCCAGTAATTCTGCCCAGGAAGCATCATCTATCGAACCTTCTCGTTCGACATTACCATGAGGAAGTCAAGCATCAAGGTCGTCAC
>JAWQFJ010012036.1:0-2500 GCA_034096865.1 Theodoxus fluviatilis
TGTATTCTGCATGAATAAAAATTCTCACATTTCTATTCTATTGACCCTCCTTCAAAAATCTCCTCGCAAATGACGTCACGTTATACGACGTCAAATGATCACGTCACAAATTTTGCAAAATGGAGTCTGTTGAATCGTTTTCAATGAAACACCAAAATGTAAAAAAGTCACTTTCTTTTCAAACCTCGATTCTGAAAATTTGATAATATTGAATGGGACCTAACTTCCAGTGAGTGTGCAAAATCTCAAGGAAATCCGTCCAGTAGTTTTTGAGATATAGGCCGTGGAGACGGGACAGACACACAGACACACACACACACACACAGACAGACTAATAAAGTCTGTAGGACCTCCAGTAAACCTGGAGGGATAAATACCGGCAGTCAAGACAACGAGCAAGAGGAATTGAAGTCCAAGGCTCAAAGCGACTATAAAAAGCTCGTGAGACGAGTGTCCAGGTCAGAACTGAATGGCAGTCACAAAATTGAAGCCAGCAGTAAATGAGTCATTCCGGTCATCAGCTACACTGGAGCACTCACAGACTGGACGGTGAACGAGATGGACATCCTCGATAAAGGAGCAACGAAAGTCCCTGCTTGGCACCAAGCACTAGTCCCACAGGCAGACGTCGGCACGCTCCCCATTCCCAGGAAGACAGGCAACAGAGGCCTCCGTAAGATCAGATAAACTAGCGAGAGTTAAAACATAGGCCCAACAATCTTCATCTGGAACCAAAGAGGCTTTGGAGATACTTAGCCGCGACTAGCGGGAAAATTCTAAATGACGGAGACCATGCGCATAGGGTTGATATTAACAGCCTGTAATGTGTACGTCACTGTCAGATAATGGGAAAATGTTCGTAAAGGGAAGTATTTGCTGTTTGAACATTCACTGGTATAGTTGAGGATCATGGAATATGTTACTTTTCTTTAAAGATTATATCATAGTACACATGAAAGAGCGTCAATACACCATACACGTACGCTGTCTAAATTATGTCCTGAAATTGATGCGGAGTATTTCGAGGCACAAGGCTGTCGATAAAATTGTACACATATGTTACACGGTTGTGGGGATAGTCGAAACCGTGTAGAGCGGGAAGCAGGCAACGATGACAAACTTACTCGTTCGGCAGGGAGGTTTATTGAAGACTCGGGTGGACAAAATTAAGTAGACTCTTTTACCTTACCTCAGGAGGAAAACTCTATCAGGCCGCTCCCGGGGGAGAGCGTCAGTCAAGAGCGATGTGGTCTGAGGGGAAGGCCAAGGCAAAAGAAGTCTGTATGAGGGCAAATGCCCTCTCATATATATATATATCGAGGCCACCCATGAAAGCAGGAGTCCGCACTTCTAGAGTTAGAGGTCGCGTGGGTGATGGGGAAAGGTGCCAAGGCTGCCCTTTGGCAAGGGAAATTTGCCAAGGCAGCCCTTTGGCAAGGGAAATGTGCCAAGGCTGCCCTTTGGCAAGGGAAAGCCTTTGGGTATTTCGGGAAGCGTGCTTGCTCAGCATCTTGGAAGGGAGAGAAGCAGTAACTACATAGGTGGACTGATTGAACTTGCAATACATATGCGTCTGGGTTGCTTTCTTTTCTTTCACAAAATTCCTCCGTCATACGAGATGTAATGATTATGTTAATTTTTTTTAAGCCACTGTGAAGTCTCTATCGTCAGTTACTTCATCTAAGAGCAACTCCACCAACTCTCGCCTGAACGCAGTCATGTTCTGTCGGACTTTCGCCTTGCCAACTGAAAATTGGCCGTTGTCTAGATACCTTGCCCTGGCTCCCTTGGCCTTGCGTTGCCTCACTCGCGAGAAATTCTTCGCCAACGAAGAGGCTAAACTAGATACACGAGAGTCAAAAAAGAAAAAGACTATGAGCCCCTTTATAATTGAAACAAACTTTTTATTACAAAAGGAATATTGGCAACGAACAAAAACTGTTGAAAATCATTTTCACAAATATCAACACACACAAAAACACAAAAAATATCACATCAAAGAAATAGAAATGTATGGCCTTCGGCTGACGCCTTCAAAGTACATAAAGAAAATAAGTGAGAAAAACTAAATTGGAGTTATCACATAATAAAGGTAAGACGGGTGGGGTGGTTGGGAGGAAGAAGGAAGGTAGGTTCAACCCAACGAAAAACCTTTGAACAACGCCTAATTTACGACCTTGCCACCCTGGAACCACTAGGGCTGAACAAGCTGTTTTCATTCCTATAGTAACACTCACCCAATACGCCTGTCCAGCCCTCCCAACCCCCTCCTCTCCTCCCACCCACTCCCCCCCCCCCCCCCCCCCCCCCCCCCCGCTCGTGCTGGCTCTCTAGCCCACCAGTGAGCTTTTACTCATCTCCATCAGGATTTTCCCCTACGTCACCACAGACTCGGTGTGTGTACAGGAGGGGCATTTAACATCCATACAATGAGTTTGTATTCAATTTGTTTGTCTACAGATTGTTTATTCCAAAGTGGAATCGCAGAAATGATTCAGAT
>JAWQFJ010012036.1:7500-19220 GCA_034096865.1 Theodoxus fluviatilis
GATGAGGTGCACCTATCACCGAGTGTATTGTACATCTACTGTGTTCATGTCATAAGGTGCACCTACCACCGAGTGTATTGTACATCTGCTGTGCTCATCCTCTATTCAGTTATCCCCGCTTCTGTCTCTCCCACCCCCTATCCTGTGTGTCAGACTTCTCTCCAACCCCCCTTCTCCATCCTGTCTGTAACCCCTCCTCAGCTGTGGTCTGATTGTCTGTGCAGCTGCCCTGTCAGTCACTCCTTACATTAGCGTGACCCCTGGCTAGTGAGCCGTTCTCCCACTCTAGCATCTGAATTCTGACGTTTTGACTATAAATCTGATGTTTCCTCACAAGTAAGACAACCACTTGCAACGGCATATGATTCATTTAATAGACTGTGTTATGCTGAATGAGGCAACATTTGTAAAAAGTAATTTCAAAGCGAGTTCAATTAAGTAATCTCTGTTTTCTTCCAAATACAAGCACGACTCGGGAGCCATGGGATAGGATCTGTGAAATAATCTACACCCTGGCTCCTGTGAGGTCCGTGCATTCGCTTGTTAAGGGGGAACGGCACACGAGACAAGAGAGACCACTGCAACCACGGTTTAGAGAGACCACTGTCACCACGGACTTGGGTTGATCCAGGCCATTATCATCAGGCCTCGGGCCAGCCAGGAGCTCCTGTGCCCATGGGTGAAAAATAAAGTTGTGAAAAGCAGCTACGATTTTGTCTCATACCTGCGCCCTGCTACCATCATGCTTTATTCCTGTCCACCACAAATGGCGTCGACGGCAGGATGAGACATCGTGCTTTTCTAAAACCTTTCTGAATACCATCGGAGCTTGATGCTTTCCACGGAGGAAACAACTAAAATCTACTGCCTCCATTTCGCCATCGGACGCCTCCAGCTTGAATTATACGCCATCTCTGCCACTTTCGAGACTTGGCCTCAACCTCCGCCTCACCAACAGGAAACTGGTCAGTGCCGCCACGGCCTCCTCCGTAACCTGCCACCTGCCACCGATTCCTCGTCATTGCTGGAGCATCCCTGCCCCAACATCGCCGTCAAGTAGAGCCACATAAAGCTGCCTCTCCAGGGGCACCCGACCAACTTGCCCTTGGTGTGACTGGAACCACAAGCCAACCCCCCTTCGCTCGAGGATAGCAGACGCCTTCAATGGAACGCTAGAACAACGGCTGGCCTTCCACCCGCCCGCCTCCAGAACTCATTCCCGTCAAAGACATTTTGGTATTTTGTAACTACCGTTTTCGTTTTCGTGCTGAGAGACAATGAACAGTTTTGTGAGACACAAGGATGCACTTTTCTTCAGTGGAATGGACACTCTTACTGTAAGTAATTCATTTGTTTACATGCCGCCCCACATGGCTGCCTATCCACTTTCAAGTAAGAACTGTTGTTTCACATTGAAGTTGTGCTTAACACTTGAAGTGTCTACCCGCGCCAGAGTTGAGTAAGTCGATAAGAGGACTGAATGAGACTGTCAGATCATGAGTGCCTGTCAAATACAGCCTATGATCCTGAATGTGTGATCTCATGTCAGATGATATTGTCAGTGTTTATTTTTGTCCTGCTCGATTCATAGATTTCAGATGTACTTTGGGCCCTGATAATCGTCAGCCTTAGTCACATTTGTTGGTCAAATACCAGTCTTTGAACATAACGAGCGAGTGTTTTTTTTTCTCTTGTACGTCATGGTTGAATGTACCTTGGAATTTGGTCAAATATCTGCCTCGGATTCATTCTAGTGAAAGGTCACGCCATGATCTGTGCATTTTGTTGTTTCAATCAGTGCGGACACTGATTCAATTTCACCGAGGAGCATGTGATAGGGTGCACCTGTCACCAAGTGCATTGTACATCTACTGTGTTCATCCTCTATTGAAATATCCCTGCTTCTGTCTCTTCCCACCCCCAATCCTGTGTGTCAGACCTCTCTCCAACCCCCCTTCCCAATGCTTTCTGTAAGGCAAGCTGACCAGCTGACCGAGCCTGTAATGCTGCTTGCACGACGGCGAGTTTATATTTCCATGTCGAGTCTTTCTTCTGGCACGACCTGATGAAGAATACTAAAGAGATCACAAAAGACGTGATCAGCAATTGATTGTGAGTAGCATGCACATTGTTCAGCACATTTTTACTCCGCCAAATCGGCCTCGCCAGCTGCCATTGATCGGGCTTTTTCTGACAAGTAGCAGTCAAAGGGACAATTGACCAGTAATAATTATGTAATTAAAAATCCGTTTTAGAACGGAAGGACAATAAAGCGGGATGGACAATTATCCGGGCAGACGGCACAGCACCTGCACATTGGGCTCCTCACTCTGGCGACTGCATGGAAGTGATGTTTCAAAGTGGGCTCATCACTGTGGCGACTGCATGGAAGTGATGTTTCAAAGTGGGCTCATCACTGTGGCGACTGCATGGAAGTGATGTTTCAAAGTGGGCTCATCACTGTGGCGACTGCATGGAAGTGATGTTTCAAATGTGGGCTCATCACTGTGGCGACTGCATGGAAGTGATGTTTCAAAGTGGGCTCATCACTGTGGCGACTGCATGGAAGTGATGTTTCAAAGTGGGCTCCTCACTGTGGCGACTGCATGGAAGTGATGTTTCAAAGTGGGCTCATCACTGTGGCGACTGCATGGAAGTGATGTTTCAAAGTGGGCTCATCACTGTGGCGACTGCATGGAAGTGATGTTTCAAAGTGGGCTCATCACTGTGGCGACTGCATGGAAGTGATGTTTCAAAGTGGGCTCATCACTGTGGCGACTGCATGGAAGTGATGTTTCAAAGTGGGCTCATCACTGTGGCGACTGCATGGAAGTGATGTTTCAAAGTGGGCTCATCACTGTGGCGACTGCATGGAAGTGATGTTTCAAAGTGGGCTCATCACTGTGGCGACTGCATGGAAGTGATGTTTCAAAGTGGGCTCATCACTGTGGCGACTGCATGGAAGTGATGTTTCAAAGTGGGCTCATCACTGTGGCGACTGCATGGAAGTGATGTTTCAAAGTGGGCTCATCACTGTGGCGACTGCATGGAAGTGATGTTTCAAAGTGGGCTCATCACTGTGGCGACTGCATGGAAGTGATGTTTCAAAGTGGGCTCCTCACTGTGGCGACTGCATGGAAGTGATGTTTCAAAGTGGGCTCCTCACTGTGGCGACTGCATGGAAGTGATGTTTCAAAGAAGAAAAAAGTTGTCACTGGACATCGACAATGTTGTTGTTGTTGTGTTGTTGTTGTTGTTGTTCATGTTGCTGCCACTTCGACGACGACAGTAATGGCATTATTTGCAGCCTTTATCTGCACAGCCGCGAGAATATTACGTATGCTTCATAATTCATCGTGGCGCACTCGAAATTCGCCAGCCATTTTTTCGTCTATTCATTTTCTATACATCAATTTACAAAACAAGTAAGCCCTACATACGGTAAGATTTAAATGAAAAGAGCGCGATATTGTGAAATCTAATCATGATAACGCATTTGTGGGGAATGCTTATTAATGTCGTAACCAGACAATATTTGAAAATAAAAACGGACCGTCGCAGACTATTTGCATAAAATCTCTTTCATTAAAATATATTGAGACAGACGTTTCAAATCAGACGTGCTATTTTCCTGCACCTGTGCAGAAGACAACCGCCTGTACACACAGTGCCACAGCAGACGACGACGACGACAACTGCTGTTGCTGCTGCTCAGTCCCTTTGTCTCATCATCAGTCAGTTGTCTGGTGTGGGAGCTGCCTTTCTGGGCGAGACGATGACAGTTTGCTCTGTGTGCATGCTAGCGCTACCAGCAGAGACGCATCAAGATCCTGGGCGACTGCTACTACTGCGTGTGCGGCGTGCCCGAGCCCCGTCCTGACCACGCCGCGCTCTGCGTCCACATGGGCCTGGCCATGGTCGACGTCATCCGGTAGGTCTTCTCTCTTTCCTTCCTGTGGCCACGCTGTCCCTCGCTAGTCCAGTGCGCATTAAAGCGCTCGCCTGCAGTCGCTCGCAGCTGGCGGTAGCAATGTTCCAAGTTCAAAGTATCATTGAATTGCATCTGCGGGTAAAGTTTTTTAATTTCTGATGGCCTCTTCCCACCCAGGAGCAATACCGGGTACCTGTAAGGGCCGATTTAGCAACTGTGCTGCGATTCGTCCTTGTATGCGGCCTCGAGCAATACCCTGCAGGAAGTGGAGCTGGTGCAGGTGTCAGTATGAGCGTTCTGTCTGTCTTCAATGTGGTTGTCGTCGGAAGCCAGTCAAGGCTTGATCATGTGGCCTAGTGATCAGGGGTAAAGTATTAAAAGGTTTGGACCCAAGATAAGAGTAAACATCGTTTTCTGAAACCAAAACATTTACATCTAGATGTGTTTGGTGACTTTACTGTTTTGGTCTCAAAACGCTTCTTCCAAAGGCGAATGCGAACCCCATGATGGCTCATGGCCGCAGGGAGGTCAATAGCACCACAGACATCTTTGTTCCCTTCACAGGCACCTGGCTTTCCTTGCGGATGGGGAAAAAGAAGCTGTGCGTACGATGCATATTTTTAAAGGACGCAACCGAAGCATCTCCGCAGGTTCAAAGGCAGAAAGTAATTCCCGCAATGTACTGCAGGCCAGCACCTCATTCCCTGGCCCGACGCCCCGTGGTCAGCTGCTGCACTCTCCCGTTAAGAAAGGCAGGAGAACTTGGATGATCGCAGCAGGCACACTGGGCGGTAATGGAGCCATAGTAGCCAGTCCCATTTCTGACTGAAGATGACTTGCCAGCATCGCACGCTGTGCGGCCTGAAGCCTGGATGACTTGCCAGCATCACACGCTGTGCGGCCTGAAGCCTGGGTGACTTGCCAGCATCACACGCTGTGCGGCCTGAAGCCTGTTTGACTTGCCAGCATCACACGTTGTGCGGCCTGAAGCCTGGATGACTTGCCAGCATCACACGCTGTGCGGCCTGAAGCCTGGATGACTTGCCAGCATCACACGCTGTGCGGCCTGAAGCCTGTTTGACTTGCCAGCATCACACGTTGTGCGGCCTGAAGCCTGGATGACTTGCCAGCATCACACGCTGTGCGGCCTGAAGCATGGATGACTTGCCAGCATCACACGTTGTGCGGCCTGAAGCCTGGATGACTTGCCAGCATCACACGTTGTGCGGCCTGAAGCCTGGATGACTTGCCAGCATCACACGCTGTGCGGCCTGAAGCCTGGGTGACTTGCCAGCATCACACGCTGTGCGGCCTGAAGCCTGGGTGACTTGCCAGCATAACACTTTGTGCGGCCTGAAGCCTGGATGACTTGCCAGCATCACACGCTGTGCGGCCTGAAGCCTGGGTGACTTGCCAGCATAACACTTTGTGCGGCCTGAAGCCTGGATGACTTGCCAGCATCACACGCTGTGCGGCCTGAAGCCTGGATGACTTGCCAGCATCACACGTTGTGCGGCCTGAAGCCTGGGTGACTTGCCAGCATCACACGCTGTGCGGCCTGAAGCCTGGGTGACTTGCCAGCATCACACGCTGTGCGGCCTGAAGCCTGGGTGACTTGCCAGCATCACACGTTGTGCGGCCTGAAGCCTGGGTGACTTGCCAGCATCACACGTTGTGCGGCCTGAAGCCCGAGTCGAGGGGATTTTGGCGTAAGCTGTGGCTGTGCACGACAAACCAGGCTAAAAATTGGGGAACATTTTTCTGGAAGCCAAAGTACGTATTTCAGTATAATCACATAAATGTACAATAAACGTGTACCATAAACATGTTTTTAAATATAATTTGTATTGTAAACAGGATTAGTTTGGGCTTGAAAGATATTATTGTATCTATTATACACCTTACCCTGGCTTATTCATGCGCAGTCCCATTCGTGTTGATGAGACTTTCATCCCTCCAGGTTTACTGGAGGTCCTACAGACTTTATGTTAATTCCCCTTTTGGGCTTCATCGATGATTAGGTCGCTAACAACCGCCAAACCCTTCCCCATCAATAAAGTATGATCCAAGGAAACGTCTGTGGACTAAATCTGGGCTCGAACTTGTTCTCCCGTCAACTCAAGCAAAGGCTTGCATTCCTGACTGTAATACAGCGAGGAAATATATTTTGGGACACACGTTCGTGGTAATGACGTCACAGACTACGCAATTGCTGACTTCTTTTCTCAGGTAAATCAGCTGTGATAGCAGTACGTCGGAGAAAACACTATAATTCCCCCTCTTAGCGTGTGACATGCGTAGAACAGATGGTCAACATGAGAGGAAGCGATAGTGTCATGGCATCCACACAGAGTGATCCCTCACACTCGGTCTGAAGCGAGACAGCCTCAGAGATGTACGGTGGATGTTTCAGCCGCTGAGCCATTAACAATGTCTCCAGTTAAGGAGCTCCATTCCGTCTGTTCTCTGCAGCAGCGACACCAATCATGGATCCTGGGGAGGAGTAGACGATTGTCGCTTCTAGTAATCACGTCTGCACTTGTTGCTATCACGACTGGGAGTCACGACTCCACATTCGCCATCAGCTTCCAACAAGTCGTGACAGGTGCATTGATTAAACTAAGTGCTCAGTTAGGGGTGTTTCTGATGCAAAATTCGAAGATATTTTCGCGAATTCAACGGCATACCTGAAAATACCGACTACTGCAAAATAAGTTGTATATTATACACTTTCCAAAGTAAATGACAAGTTAATAGACGCCATCTTGTTTCCGAGAAGCTTGCTTCCTACTCACACCCATTCTGTTAACCCGAGTCAGTAGTGGACTAGAACGACACACCGGGTATGATGGGGGATGTAAACACAAGTCACGCCACGAGGTCAACGAGGACTTTGACATCGCCATAGAGCCAAACCAGTTTGAACCGGACAACGTTATTCGAGTTGAAGAAACGATAAAACCAGCTGGTACTCAACGTGACTGCAGGACCTACAGAACTGGCACGACTGGCAGATATATGCAGCCTTGTTAAAACCACGAACGCAACGTTTACAAGACTATCGGCTGCATGTAACAGATCTCACGTGCGTTCAGCAGCATAGTTTCATTTGAAACATTTGCAGCAGCTGTCGCGAGAGAAACGAGAATGAAATTGACCTTTAGTATACCATAAATGACTTCGATTTAAAACCAGGCAGTTCGTGTGGCCCAGATCATATCAAATCGAACGACCTCGCAGACGAAGTTTTGACAGCTGACAGGACTGGCGTGCGCGCAAACGCCTCGAAGGATGTTTCTGTACAAACAGAATCTTTCTTTTATTTTAACACATCTGGCCGTTTGTGCGGAAACTCACGCACTTTGACATTCTTCCCGCATAAGTTATAACAGTTTCCAGCAACGCAATAGGCAAGTATTGTTGGGAAAAGCTGCAAATATCGCCGTCTGCCTGTGTGGATATACACCGCTCGACAGGCGTACTCCTGTGCTTCTACGTCGCAGTAGCGAGAGCCACGTGACCAGCAGCAGCAGTGTCCCATTCAGCAATCACAAATCGGTTGCTAACACAAAGTTTAATTTTCTCAAACAAGACATGCAGTATGAACGTTTTTCATTGCTGGCACTGCTATTTTGCATTTGAAAGAAATTTAGCACTTTCGCTTTAAGAGAAAAGCGACGTGCTGTATCATCGGTAGCGATGCAGCTTTCATCACTGGCGGGCCCTGGCGAAGCACATACATGTCTCAGCCAAAGGATGGACGTGCAAGGCACGTGTACACATTCTGAGACACAGGAGCATTGGTCCAGTGGCCGCGGCACGTGTGTGGGGTTGAAGTACCAAGGGCAGAAACAGCTTTGGGAAGCAACGGTGCTAGAGCTGCCTCTTTTTCTGCAGTGCCGCTCTTCCTGGAACAAGTTACTGGCTGTTGAAACAGTAGGACAAAGAAACGGTGGTTGCTATGATCAAAAATGACATCACGTTCAACACGAAAGTTTGCTGTTTTCTTGAGCTCAGAATTTTGTAAGACCTGGAATAATGAATATCTTTAATATTAACAAAGCTTTGTCCGTTAAAAAGCTACTATTTTGCGAAAGTTATGTCATGCGAGACATGAAGGGAAATATAGATCAGTCATCATCTGAAGAAAAGGATAAATCCTCACAAAATTAATGTGTAAATCTAGAGCTAGTTATAGTTAAAGAAAAGGGTTTGTAAACTGCATTTAATGCGTCCTCACTACTACTACTACTACTACTACTACTACTACTACTACTACTACTACTACTACTACTACTACTACTACTACTACTACTACTACTACTACTACTACTACAGGAGCGGATCAGTTCATTTTTGAGGGAGGGTTTCCAAACTTTTTTAAGAGCGGGGAGGTGTGTGTGTGTGTGTGTGTGTGTGTGTGTGTGTGTGTGTGTGTGTGTGTGTGTGTGTGTGTGTGTGTGTGTGTGTGTGTGTGTGTGTTAAAGGGCTCAACCGAAACGTGATAGCGGGGGTGGGGGGGGGGGGGGGGGTGGGGGTGTGTTTCAGTGCTCAACCGAAACGTGAAAGCGGGGGGGGGGGGGAGGCGGGGTTGAAAGCAGGGGAGGCGGGGGGGGGGGGGGGGGGGGAGGAAGACGACCTTCTTGGAGCGCTTGAAGCTCAGCCGAAACGTGAAAGCGGGGGAGGGGGGGGGGGGGGGGGGGGGGGGGGGTACTTTTCACTGCAAAATGTTCCAATCTGGCGCATTCTGATGGTGATCATTATCACTTTCAGGCAGCACATTTTGTTACTAATAAAAATAGTTTTTTTTCTGTTGGGGGGTGGGTGGGTCCGGAAACCCCGGAAACCCCCCCCCCCCCCGTCCGCCCCTGTACGACTACTACTACTGCTCATCACCGTTGTCGTTCTCGTCGTTGTAGTCATTTTTATAATCATGATTCTGCCACACATTATTCTTTTCTCATTTTTTTAAACGTCTGTTTCTTTTCCATTTATCCTTTTTGCTCCTCTCTTTTCTTCTGTCCCTGCCATCGTGTGCTTCTTGACGATCTTTCATTGCAGCAAGCGCTAAGGCCTTCCCAACGTTGCGTCCATCCATGAGAAGCGCTAAGGCCTTCCCAACGCTGCGTCCATCCATGAGGCGGGTCTCTCAGTAGCAATCCTAACGCCAGGGCAATCGTCTCGCGGAGACAGAGGCGCGTTTTGTTTCGAAAGCTAGGTTTTAAAGGTCAGAGGTGAGTGTTCACAGCGAGTTCCTGCGTGGACGGGAGAAAGGCTTCGGGTTTCGCGAGCGCTCGCCGTGGGCGTCCATCTCTGAAAAGTTGAAATACTTTTCGAAACGAAACGCGCCTCTGGTCTCGCGAAGTGATGGCGAATGATGTGTCAGAAGAAACCCGTCCCTGCGTGTATTGGCCTTTCTACAGGGATTCCCCTGGTTGCTTGCAGCACGGTGCGGGAGAAGACGTGCAAGGAGGTCAACATGCGTGTTGGCGTACACACGGGCGCCGTGCTGGGTGGCGTGCTGGGGCAGCGGCAGTGGCAGTTCGACGTGCTGGGCAAGGAGGTGGAGCTGGCCAACAAAATGGAGAGTGCGGGCCTCCCTGGGTAAGCTGTCCTGCGTGTTGTTGAGAAGGCTTCGTTGCTCGTAGTGCACGCACCGAGAGCGTTACGCAGCGAATGCACGTGTTGCACGTACCGTACTTATTCACTCGTTAATCCATTTACTCCTTTGTTCTTGTATTCATCCGTTCGTTTGTGTGGGAGGGAGAGACACACGCAGAGATTACGCTTTATCATTGCGCAAAGTAGGTCTCCACGTTATGAACTAAACATGGAGGCTGTGTTTTAAAATAGCAGAGAGATGAATTGTGCTAAATTAACAATTTGTTGTAATTAATGCTTAATGCGAGGCAGTAAACTTTAATCATCACAAATGCAACTAACAACGTGATCCCTCCGTTAAAGCACTTATCTGACGTTCTGAATCTTCTCGTTTCGATGAATCTCTTGCATTCTCGCTTGCGTCTGCCGATGAATCGTTGCTTTGCTGTGAAAATAACAGAGTGAGTTCCCGCGTTCTGTGGTTGAGCAGTGACTTTGGCTAGCATAGCAAACCAATCCCAGCATATACAGCTACCTCTCACCCCGTAGCAGAGGTCACATCCTTTCAAGGTCGTGCAGCAAACAGAACATCCCAAGAGGCTCTCGACCTGCTAAATACTAGAGTTCGCTACCTCCTTGCGTCTAGGAACGATGTAAATACAGCGCCTGTAGTCGATTTTGTTTGGCTCACATCATATTAAGCGTCGAGTTAGAGGGAAGTCAGTGCACGGACTTGCCAGGTGAACATCCTATGAGCCTTGGACGTTACAGACATAGAAGTTGCTATCAAATTTCGAGAAAAAAATATTTTCAACAGCTTTGCTCACTGTGGCAGTGTATGTTACGTTGAGGCTCGTTGCTTCCGCTAAGACCTGTTATCATGGAGTTTGCGGTAATAGAGCTGAAACAATTTATCGTCATTAGAAAGGCGAGAAACGTCCATTCGCCTGAATCTGCCACCATGTTGACTGAGCATCGGTTGCTTCTAACAATGGATTTATACTGTGATATCACGAGGAGGTTCCCTTTTTCACATTCCGTCGACCATGATAGAACTCTTACCTCGAATGCATGTTGTCTCATTCTCAAATGCTTCTTGAACACGGTCTGCTTGGTTGGAAAAGGCCGCAGCTGTTATTAGCGTACTTGAAGCACGCGGCAAATCCTACTTTTAGAAAGTCCCTCAGGATTGATTAGGTAGTAAACGCCGACAATCGTATCCGTGCCGATAACAGGTAGCAGACGACAACGCCATTTCGTGATTTCCCTGGACCTTCCTTTATGACTGATGATGGTTATCTCCCTTCTACGATGAAATATAATAGACCCTAATGGAAATATTAAGTCGTCTTTTCTATCTAGAGGTATAAAATTGGATGAGAAATCATTTTGAGGATTCGTATATCCTAAGAAGGCCTCCAAAACCTATTTCAAAACGATTGTATGCTTTTAAAGTCGTGAACAAAACAATCAAAACTACTCGACCTGCTGTGGGGAGAATGCTTGACAAGTCTGCTACACTAGCAAAGGTCACTGCTTGATAAGTCTGCTACACTAGCAAAGGTCACTGCTTGATAAGTCTGTTACGCTAGCAAAGGTCACTGCTTGAACAGTCTCCTACACTAGCAAAGATCACTGCTTGATAAGACTTTTACGCTAGCAAAGGTCACTGCTCAACATAGGAACGCGAGGCTAATCTCGCTGCTGCTGCGAAAGTAGCGTTGCTGACGGAAATCACCAATGGGCAAATCGTAAGACAGCAAAGTAGAATGGAACTGGCCTAGCAAACACAGCTCTGCAATCGCGTTTGGGAGAAGAAAATTAGCGTTCAGACAGTAACTGGTCGCGGAGCGAGGGCACAGGGCTGGACCTGCATTCGTAATCACCCTGTTTTGATCCTCAAAGCATCTCTGCCTAGTTTGGCGTGGAAGAGGACATGAAGACGTATCACGTTCCAGACGGCATGGCCCAAGGCTTCCGTGTTCGATCCTCTGCTCGCCAGTGTTTGCCGTCTGCACTCGCACGTCTTTTCGCGTCCTCGCTGGAGGAAACTTGATTCTTTCGCCACGTCAGGCGAAAGCTGAGTGTGTTCCCCAGGCTTGTAGTGCGTACTGATACACGCTAGCCTCTCCAGGCTTGTAGTGCGTACTGATACACGCTAGCCTCTCCAGGCTTGTAGTGCGTAGTG
>JAWQFJ010012037.1:0-2500 GCA_034096865.1 Theodoxus fluviatilis
CAAGCACTCAGCATCCGCGTAATCAGCAGCTGCGCCACCAGCAACAGCGCTTAGCAGCCTGAAACATATGACCGTACAATCCCCGATAAGAGACTACTCTTCTCCCCCCTCTGAATTTACTCGCGTGAGAATTCAACATTTAGCGACGCTCCCGGCTCAGACGCCTTAGTTGAAAAATCCTTACTCGCGTTCCCAGGCGAGAGAAATTGAATTAAATATGTCCCATTTTCTCATGGAGTGAATCACGAAACTTTCCCCAGTGAAAGTAGGCATCTTTCCCACAGATTTACTTTAACTCCGAGACATAATTCAATCAAGCGAACGAATGACCTATTTCCCATCCCGACAATAGTCAATCACCCCACCACGCGGTAAAAGAGTAAAAATGGCGAAGCAGTTCATTACCTCAAAAATCCCAGGCTGTGGTATGTCCATAGAACTTCGCTCTAGCCATTAGAAGATTCTCTTCTTCCATCCTCTCGTGGCATAAGTCACCACAGAGAGTTTTCCCGGCAAGCTAAACGCCTTGCCTGCCACCCATTGTGGCTCACGGTCAGCGGAGCTCTCGCCCCGCTACCGCTACCATCTACCGGTGGATTCGATCTGCCTAGACTAACGCTATCAGATTCCCGCCGTCGACTCTATCACGTGATCATTGTCCAACCGGTAATGAGTATTTTCCCGCCTCTAAAACTTAGCCCAATCAGTGTCTTATGGACTTTCGCGGGCTTAGGAACCGTGTCGAACTAAGTGAGGCCCCCGTGCGGCATTCCGCATGCCCCCTGATATGACACTCCAAACCCCCTTCCGAGTGACGCCATACCCCCCTGTCACTCAAAGTTCTATCGCTATGCGCCAAACAGCCGTTTGAACGCATTCACTGATTAGGTTTCTACGCTGGCGATTCAATCGCATCTCATAACGACATTTAACCACACAACCATTCTAATCACTCCTGTCGCACCTGCGACAGGATGGATGGATGGATGGATGGATAGATGGATGGTTGGATGGAGTTTTATGGCCTATCAGTCTTTGTAGGCCATAAAAGGCCATTAAGCACGGAAACCACTGGACTAGTTTAGAGTTAGCGCAAATCGTCGCGATGTCCCTAATCATTCGCCTCTTAGGAATCGCGTAGGGAGACGCGGTGGGTCTATTCTCGCCACCCAACCCACAGGGGGGCTAAGACTGCTGGAGCTGGTTGGAGGAAGATCCAGTCGTCTCGATTTCTATAGATGAACAGAACAGAACAGAACGGTTTATTTGTGAAAGGCCATTTGGCCCATTACAAAGGGGGGGATTCATACATATACAAGACAAACTAATATAAATTAATTCATGGACACAGTGGGTGTAGCATTAGTGTCAAGGTCAGACTTGTTTCTTCTCCGTTTCAGGGCTTTGTAAATAAACCAAGCAAGCGAATGACTTTTGGTGCCTGTGTACATCATGACTTGTTGAAATTTCATTCTGTACATTTCTTGAGGGCAGTTAAGAAAATATGGCCTGAAATAATCATATTCATGACATGCAAACAAAAGATGCTCCTCGTTCTCCATTTGCCCACAGAATTGGCAAGATAATATATTGTTATCAGCGTTTGCGGTGTATCTCTTTGTATGACAGTTTATTTCACTAACGCCCATTCTAAATCTTGCATAGGATGCTCTAGCAGGCATAGGCAGACTTTGTAGATAAGATTCCATATCATGGTTTGGTTTAAATAGGAAATATTTGCTTAGTCGGCTGCTTTCTTTTACAGATGATGCCCAAGCCTGTTTATAGCAATCTTTTAGTCTCTGTTCTAGCTGACATAGAAAGAGTTTCCTACATCCAACTCCTTGATTGTACCAAGCCTCTCCAAACCCATAACTGCATAGCAATTGTTTCATTCTGAGGGCCCAGCATGGCACATTCTTGTTAGCTAGGTCTAGAGACATAGCATAAGCTTTTCTGGGCAGTCTATCGCTTTCCAGTGTCTGTAGTTTCAACCAGTATCGTACCGCTCTGAGAGACGTAACTACGTATAAAGGGATTCTGCCCAAGTCCCCCAAAACTGCGTTGTTTGGTGTACTTCTAGGCAAACCTAGAAAACGTTTGAAGGCAAACATATGGACTCGTTCAATTACATCAGCTTTCTGCATTCCCCATACTTCACTAGCATAGCATAGCGTACTCTGTACCTGGGTATCGTAAAGTTTAGTAAAGACGTCGATGTTGCAGCATTTTATACATGATAACACTTTCAAAATATTGATAACTTTGCTTTTGGCCGTCACAGCTATATTTTTCAGCGACACATTGACACTTAGCTTTGTAGTGAGCACAAGTCCAAGATATTTATACGAGTTTGTTGTCTGAACGTAAGTACCTTCGTAAAGCCACTTTTCGTGTTTCTTCATGGGACCTCCCTTTCTAAATACTACTATATTAGTTTTCTGCAAATTCACTGTTAAGCATAGTTTTCTAGATTTTTGTTCTAGGGTATTTAATTGTT
>JAWQFJ010012037.1:7500-52500 GCA_034096865.1 Theodoxus fluviatilis
TACTGCAGTGCTTGCTGCGAGCGTTTGCTGACGAGCGTTTGCTGACGAGCGTTTCAATCACGAGATGATAGCCCTGGAGCGGGTTTGAAAATAGGTAGTCGATCTTGGTCGCAAGACCTTGCTTCGCAGTAAGAGCTAGCTAAAAAAAAAAACTACCCAACGTGACGAACTAATGCGCATGCGTAGACGTCACGACAAGAGGTGAACTAGCCACATTTCAATGGCCGACGTGTTGCCGGTTCATTCAGAAAACGCTCTATTTCGAGATACTAGCAACCCATCCAAAGAAAATATAAGCCATGCACAGCATTAATTTATCAAAGGTGTATGTTGAATGCATTAATAGATCGTGAAACCTCCTACAGTTTACACATCGAATGCAGGTCAACGCATTCACGCCGAATATTTGTCTCCAAGATGGCGGCGCGCACTGTACTCATGCTGTCCGCCATCTTGAATCTTAAAAGCTAGGCACCTCTCAAGCTGCCTCGCTCAATCTACGCTCGTCTACGATTGGCTCGATAGCAAGCAAAGAATGAAACTGCCTATTCGGCGAGATCTGCGTAGATCTACCGAGATCTTCGCATTTTCAAACCCGTCCCAGAGCAAAGCACAGGAGACAACAGACTAGTTCTGAGGGATTTTGAACTAGAGAGCACCTAGAGAGCACAAACCTCCACCAAGGAAGCCACAACTACTCTTCCATGCCCTGTATATTTAATTCAGGCAGTATTTTATCCTAGCCAGGTCCGACGCTATGAAGATGGGTTATTTTAGCGTCAGCTAGAGGTCTCTGAGTGCGGAACGCATACGCTGGCGTGATAAATAATTTTGACGTCATCAGCTTCTTGATTTGCAGTTAGGTTTTTTTAATGCTTGTAATTCCCAAGCTATATAACATATAACCTCCAAAGTATAATGAATTATTCCTAGGGTGAAACCCTGACTTTTCACAGAATTTAATTAGAACACTGTAATGGGGAAATAGGTTTTTGGAAGTATCTCACCTTTGATTTTTGCTGGTACGTTGAGGGTGAAGGTAGTAGTCCAAAAGCAGTGTAAAATTTGAAGTGAAGAGTGAGTGGAAGTTGTTCTGCTCCAGGGTGATGAGCGGTGTTCGCTCTGAAGTATGAGTTGTGGTAAGTAGGAATGAGCAGTGAGTTGGTTGTGAGAAGATATAAGAGAGAGCAAGAGGAGAGAGAATCGATCGGCCCACACACAGCAGAGAACAGAGCAAAGAGAGAGAGAGAGATAAGCCGACGAAGAAGAGAGAAACGGAAGGCGAAGCACAGAAGAGAGAGAAGCAGACGAAGAGAAGAGAGAAGCATAGAAGAGAGAAGCAGACGGCAGAACAGAGAGAAGCAGACAAAGAGAGAAACGGACTGTCGGCTAGACAGACGTGCCTACTGAGTGAGGGAGCGAGTGACGGAGAGAGACAATGAGAGAGATGGAAGGTTGGTCGAAGTAGTTCTTTTATGTCAAGGGCTGACCTACGTTTTATTAGTTTGTGAGCAGGTTGACCGTAGTTTTACTTGTGTTTATAATTCTCCATTAACATTTTATCTGTGCTTTGCAATTACTTTTTGAGGTTGAATATTTACTTATGTGTAGAAATTCTTCGTTGGAGTTGAATATTTTCTTGTACCTGTGTCTCTCCTTTGGAGTAGAGTATACTAGTAGGGGGTGTGAATGTTATAAGGAGAGGTATTTGGGAGGAAGTCGTAGATGAGCCAGATGTAAAATAACATCTTTTCTTTTACCCCTTTTTGCGGAGTGGCAAAGCCATTTTATCAGTGATTCCCCTTTTATTTTATTTTTCTTCTTTTCTACCTCTGATTATGGGAAGTTATGATTTCAATTGATTGATTAAAAATCTTGTATTTACCCGGGACCATTTTTATTAGATTTATTGAAATCCCCATAACAAACCCGTTGTGAACTTTTTGAGTTATTTTGCCTAATAACAAACTAAGTAACGTACCGAGGGTAACACACAACCTCCCTGGCGGAGGTAACAGTGAAATATGGCCTTACACTCCACTACTGATGTCGCGTTCAAAGCAAACCTCCACTCTAAAAACATTAATCACCAATGCTTTTTTTAAATTATGGAAAATTCCGGTCTACGTGAACTACCCATCGGCAAAACTAATCTTTTAAATCAATCTCTTGCATCTAGTACTCCGGGCCCAAACGGTTCAAATAAATGTTTCACCCATGAACATTTCAACGGAACATGCAGATCTGTACGAAAGTGCCCATTCCGACAACCCATTTTCTCCATCAATATTCTGCATTTAGTACTTCCGGATCAGAATGTTACAATGATATATAGACTCCTTTAGAATGTACACATTCTACGACAAATGAAATATGAATTATCGGAAAAAGATGTAGGTGCCTTTGCTAATGGCTGCTCATGTCAGAATGAAACAGTCAGTGACAGAGTCCACACAACAGCTGTTTGCCCGTGTTCTGAAGAACCTGTAAAGGTAAAAGATAATGGTAGACGTGCTTAAAAAACCTTACCTCTTTTTACTCATTACTGTGTCCTCAAATGGCACGCCTTTTACCCCTGGTCACTGGGCCACTAGAATTTTCAACTGAAGACTCTTCCAACTTCATGGGAAGCATCCAGTCAGTCTGAAAATGAACTTCCCCAAGTTATATTCCCACAATGTCCCCACATCTGCTGTCCTAGAGACTCGACTTTACTCCAGGGTGGGGCGAAGCCTTGTGAGTTAAACACCTTGCTCAAGAATACCATGCGATATATGAGCTGTTTCGAACATTGCACCCACTTAACGCAAGTGACTGCAAGAATACCATGCGATATATGAGCTGTTTCGAACGTTGCACCCACTTAACGCAAGTGACTGCAAGAATACCATGTGACATATGAGCTGTTTCGAACGTTGCACCCACTTAACGCAAGTGACTGCAAGAATACCATGCGATATATGAGCTGTTTCGAACATTGCACCCACTTAACGCAAGTGACTGCAAGAATACCATGCGATATATGAGCTGTTTCGAACATTGCACCCACTTAACGCAAGTGACTGCAGTCTGTGTTGCATAGACGCAATGAAAGCAAGGATCTTGTGAGGAATAGGCCTGTCAACATTCGACACCATTTGATAGCCTTTACATCTGAGGCCTATTCCTCGCAGGATCTTTGTCTACAGCTGATAGCCTTTGCTGATAGCCTTTCCATCTGAGGCTATCACATTTTGACAAGTGTTGACATTGGCTCTTTCCTCGCAGGATCCTTGCTTCCCTCGCGTCTATGCAACGCGCGTCAGAACGAGCCCTCTGACGACGCAGCCTAGGAACCCCAGCGTGCACGCAACCTGCTGCGACCAGTTCCTGAATGCACGTGGGGGAGGAAGCCAGGATCAGTGGTCCGGAGATAATCCCTGGTGACCACTAAGGCGTTAATCCCCTTGCTAGGCAGTGTAGTTCCACCACCCCGTACCGGCCATATCTAGTGCTGCTGGGCTGACCTGTCCACCATCTGTCGTGGTTGCTTCGTTTTCTGCTGGGGACCATTCTAAGCCACCCTTAGTTTGGCAGACACATCCGGTTATTCCCAGCAGCCTGCGAGACCAGAGGACTGGACTTCAGACTGGACGTAATGTCGAGCGTAATTTGTCAGTCTTGCACGCAGACTTCCTCCAGACGTACAAGGACTAGACTTTTTTCTTGCCGGTCAACATGAGGCAAGAACGGTCGTAGAGAGCCTGGCGTTCTGAACACGCGCACCCGATCAAACCCAGTGCTTCATTTTACCACTCTTGCCAAATCTCAGGAGATGTAACTGCCTGGCGATGTCTCCTTGGCTCCTGAGTACCAGACTGCTCCCCCTGTCGTGACAAGATCTCCCTGTCGCCCCACCCCACAAGGCCGGCAGAGGCAGGGGGGAGCAGATGCGGCGACTGGTCTGGGCCGGTCCATCTGCAAGGCGGCTCTGAGACTTCTGGCTTTGATGGAGACACAGTGCCATTGTGGTGCCGACATTCAGGTCGTCTTCTGTATGGAATGGATGTATTGGAGACAAGATGCTGCCTGTGTTGTGACCATGACAGGATAGTTCTGGCTGAGTGAGAAGACATCCAAAGAATCATGGGGTGAGTATTCCAAGGTGTCACCTTTCCCAGGTGACGCTGTATGGGACTGCGTGAACATGTGTAAAATTTGTTTTCTGTTGGCTTGTGTCCACATGCTGCGTTTCGTGCGATTATATTTCAGATTCTAGTGTGAAACATATCTCTCTCTCTCTCTCTCTCTCTCTCTCTCTCTCTCTTTATCTTTCTCTCTCTCTCTCTCTCTCTCTCTCTCTCTCTCTCTGTCCGCCTGTCCGTCTTTCCGTCCGTCCGTCCGTCTGTCTATCTGTCCATCTGTCTGTCTATCCGTCTGTCTATCTATCTATCATTCTGTCTTTTCTACCCGCCCCCCCACCCCCCCCTCACCCCCCTCCCTCTCCGCGTGTATATGTGTGTGCGTGCGTCTGTGCGTGTGTGTATGTGTGCGTGCGTGTGAGCATGCGTGTTTGCGTGTGTGTGCGCAAGCGCGCGTGTGTATGAAAATTACCAAGAGACAAAAAACAGATATCCAGCATCCACTCCATTACACCTTGACCCCTGTACCATGACCAGTCCACAAGGGCGAAGGTAATAATCCATTGCGTTCCAAGTGAATTCGAATCCTCCATGTGCATCGGTCAAGAATTTTCAAGCAATCTGTCCATTAAAGAAAAGTCGAGCTTCGGATATACATACCATGAATAAATGGAGATCTCGTTGGTCTCAGCTTGTTATCAAGAGTTGTTATCGTACATTTTTCACCCTTTGTGACAGTCACTGTGTGGAGTTCCTGGTGATTTATTCTGGTCGGTATAGTTGCACATTACAGCTGTCACATCGAAAAATGTTGTTTAAAGTGTGCAGTGTTGGTGAAAATGATATGTCTGGGTTTTCCCCCGGGTTGTCCACGAATGTTAATCGATTAAAATCTTTACTATAGATTTGTCTTAGTGAGTCCTTTACTCTCTGGTGTCTACACCAATAGAAAAGAAATCAATTATCTTTCATGTGTCTGGGAAAATTGTTAGTTGCACGAAAGAAAAACCATTTTCCTGGTCAGTCGTGGCCATGAGGTTTTAATCTTTTTCTTATGTTTTCTTGCGATCCTATCACGAATGTATACTCATAGAAACAAAGTGCAATGTTTCCTCACATCATTATTGATAAGTTTGCTCTCATCGTAAAGATCATTTTGCCAATTTGCAACTTGTTGAAACTCATTTTTGCTACTAAAACTTCGTACCAAAACGTTCACGCGTAAAAAATCTTTCCAAACAATACTCAAGTTATATCCTAATCATAAGTGTATCAAAAATAGACCATTTGCCACTGTGGTATTTACTGTTAAATAGGAGAGCGAGAAGAAGTGGTCAAGGAGGCGATGGAGTAGGGGCAGCAGGAGGAGGAGGAGGAAGAGGGGGAAGGAGGAGAAGGGGGAAGGAGGAGAAGGGGGAAGGAGGAGAAGGGGGAAGGAGGAGAAGGGGGAGGGGGGGAAGGAGGAGGGAGGGGGGGAGAGGAGGAGGAGGGGTGGAGGAGAAGGAGGAGGAGGAGGAGGAGGAGGAGGAGGAGGAGGAGGAGGAGGAGGAGGAGCGTAGGCAGAAGCAGAACAAACAGGAACAAGAGAAAGAGTAGGAGGTGGAGGAGGAGCATAGGAAACAGGAGGAGGAGCTTGAACAGAAGCAGAAAAGTAACAGGAGCAGGAGAAAGAGAATAAGAAAGAGAAGCAGGACCAGGAGCAGAAGTAGAAACAAGTGCAGCAGACGCAGGTGCAGACGCAACAACTAATGTAGAAAAAGCAGCAAGAATGAGAGGAGCAGTATGAGAGGGTAGAATAAGTCTGTCACTGGGAGAAGGCGTAACAGAAGAAAAACAGCCCTGAGCAATACTTGGGACACGTTTTCATACTTGCTTAACATCCTCTACGCATACGTACGACCCAATAAATCAGCGCCGTTTGATCCATCGCAGTAACGTTCCATCACAATTGCCAGGAGTCTATTTGTAGCCTAACTTTCCTCTTCAGTTCAAACAGGTGATTGATCGAATCACAGCGCCACAATCTTCAGGCTGAAGCGGCCAGCGGCGTGCCGAGAGTGTTTTGATTTGATCAGGCCAACAAGCATGGCGGATTTTCGGATTACAGTCGGTAATGGCACGGGCCGATCACGGACATTGATCGAGCAAACAGGTCGGTGACGAGAAATATTTGGTGGCGACTGGCGAGCCGTGGCGCTTCTGTAGACAGGTGTAACGCAGTCACCAAGGTGCTGTATCAGCTGCCTTGGATCTATGGGGCAGAGGGTCTGTAGCAAGCAGAAAACATTATTCCTTTGATAGTAAAGGGAGAAAGTGGTTACATAGATATCTGTTAGCATTATAGCGACGGTGTTAAATGCAGAAAAGAATGAGAACTTGCATAGCATAGACTGACGTGGGGCTTCTGCAAGTTAGTTACAGGCCGAAGAATTTGTGGCGCTTTGATGTGCAAAGTTGAAACAATTTTGCCCTGTCGAATTTTGCCCATAAATACCTGTTGAGTTTGTATTGCCTACAGCATTGAACTTGTAAATTTCATCCGAAATCAGCAGAAGGTTGACCTGGTCATGTCTATTAACACAGCAGTCCTGTGCAAATTTCCATATACTGGGGGCTATTAGCATAATAACTGACTGGAAAATACTGCAATGTTCCACAGCTAAAGACCTCCACCACACACATGGACACATTCATGGCAACCCTGCTGTTTCCATAGGAAATGTCGCGCTTGCAAGTGGTAAAAATGTTTCGAGCGTGCTCAAACGTGGCAATGTTCTGGCAACTATGCTGTTTCCATAGGAAATGTCGCGCTATAAAATCCCAAAAGCAACATTCTTTTGAGTGTCCGCTCAATAGAAACACGTACCATTTTTCAAGTCCCTCGGACACTCCCGTCGGACACTCCCTCGAATAGCCAATCAGATGGGTTCCTGCATGGGATTGTAGACGTGATATATCAAGCTGGTTAAACACTTGCACATTATAAGTTTGTTTTTTCTTTTAATAGGTCTAAGGCTAGTTGGAAGCAAGTCCATTCTTCGAAAAGATAGATTACCTGGTTGCTATGTAAACATCAAACATTAATTTGAATGCAACACAGAAAACTGAGGCACGCTGCCTGCAACAGTGCAAGTATGAGAATCTACGCGTGAAGACTATCAAAACACCAGCTCAAACTACGTAATCAATTCTCATTACAGACGACAACAATGTTTTGTCTGCCTGGCCGATGAAGAAGTGAGAAAGACTCAACATGAATCTGTCAGCCATATCGATCGGTCCTATCAAGAGAAATCTTTGGATCCAGGCGGGGACGACGATGGTCAGATTGCGTGGAGAGACTTCGCGGCTTGCATGGCCTGACCTCATTCATCTGTGTCGGCCTGGCGCCCAGACCTGTCAGCGCGCCGGAACATGGAATGGCTGCACTGTTTTCTGTGCAAAGCCCTGGGAAAACTGTCCAATATTTGCTCTCTCCATGATCCGTTCACCACTTGCACGGGCCTTAAAAAAAACTTGCTACGGAGCTGTGCATTTGTGCTTTTAATTGCGGATTCAGTGAAACGTGCACTGGTGAGTTGAATGTATGGGTGTGTGTTGAGCATAGATAAAAGTGAGTCTTCCTGAATCCCTCGCGCCGGTCTCTAGCAATGTGCTTCACGGCTGTGTGCATGAAAGTCTGATTGCTGAGATTATGTACTGATGCGATGAAATAAAACTGATGAAGGAGACTGGGTTTCAGTAAACATGATTTATTTGTGCAGCTTGCACAGGTCGCAATCAAAATGCAGTACATGCACAGTTACTTGTAGTTAAAGGTGACTGCTGTGCTAGTGTGTTGAAGGAAACGTGGACTGGATACAGTATACTCGCATTAATACATACTCGTCCATGATTTTATTTCTAATATTGAAAACGTTGACAAGTTCAAAAGACAGAAAAAGTTGTGGAACCCTCAACCCACCCACCCCCCTCCCACCTTCCCACCCCAACCCCCATGTGCTTGTACAAATGATAACTTCATAGACGTGGATGATTCATAATTCAGTCAACAACAAACCAGCCAGCTTTTTAGATACGCATATTCTCTTGTGCCAACACTGACACAGATTACTGAAACAGTTGCCTACAAAAGGTTTTGTTTATACATGTAGTCGGCAGAGTCAGGTATTAACGAGGAACACCACATTTTGCGCAGTACAGGAGCAATTTCACCACGCAGGTAGTTCGTTTCTTCTGTGTGAATGTTGGCATGCGCGTGAGAGAGTGCTATGTGATGGCGCATGAGTGGGAATTAGAGTAGCTAGAAACTCCCTACGGAGCGAAGCAGTAGACGGTCTTCAGAGGAAGAGCCGCCGTCGCCGAGTGTTTCGGCCCTATATAATCTTCCTTACACTCTCGGGGGGTGGGCCACACCTGGACTGACCTCCAGGTGTCCGTCTTTCTGCCACTGTATTTGGCAGGGGCGGGGAGAAGCAATCGGAATTAAGCATTTTTGCTCAAGGATGCAACTCTGGAATCCGAGCCGTTTCGAACACCGCACCCTCTGACTGCAGTTAGTAATGTGCTTCTACCGTACCTCGATCAGTACAAGAGCTTATACAGAGTCAGTTGACAAGGCATAGTATCCGACAACATAATTCTTTCACACCCAGTGCATTCTTTTGTTTGTTTTTGTGCATAAGTGCATTTCTGTGTCCAATATGTAATCTTCTAAGTGCAAATATGCAATTTGCATTGTGTGACACTAAAACTTACTGATGATCTACGTTGATCTCAGGTGATGTTATATCTATACTTTTAAAGAAAGGCACCACCACGATTATTTTATAGTTCGGATTTTGGCTGCGTTCAGAACATTCATCAGGTTGTACGTTGGAGCTCCGTCGAGACCAAACTGCCTACAAAGACACACAAACGTTGATGGCGAGAGAGCAGAGAGCCCGAGGCAGAATGAAATCGTTAGATGATACAATGTTACTGTAAGAAAGAGATGCGATAATAAAATTAATCAAATAACATTATTTTTACTCGTATACTAACATATTCTTACATTTCTTCATCATAATTTGTTACGATGGAAGTGATCATTATCAATATTTGTTCACCCTTGTAAGAAGATATTAGTGCAATTTTTCACCATTCCCCTCCCCCTCCTCTATCCCCTCCTCCTCTACCCCCCCCCCCCTACCCCCCAATTCCCCGACAAGCCCCTTCCCCCCCGCTTTATAAATTTCTCTGCCTCCTTCCGACTCACGACCGTCACAAGTCACTGGTCAGACAGAGATTTCGATGAGAATAAGGCAGATTTCTCGAATAGCGATGCATGCTTTTTTCTTATCCATATCTGTCACAGAATTAGGTATGTAAAATTATTATGTAAAATTATCTGCATTACGTAGAAATGATAAACGTTAGTGGCGAGGACAGTGTATTCAGGTGCCTAGACCACTTCAGCTGCATTAAACCCTTTGTTCCTTATGTGGAATGGTCTTTGAAATACTGAAAAAGCGTCTTTCAGTATTACCGCAATGCCTGCTTTGAAAGAACTCAACTGATTCATGTTGCGTCCTGTCTTGCTTTACATTGAAGGGTGTTTATTATTTTTTCACTCCCGTTCCTACACCCACTCACCCTCTTTTTCACCCTCTCTCTCTCTCTCTCTCTCTCTCTCTCTCTCGTTCTCTCTCTGTCTGTCTCTTTCTCTCTCTGTCTGTCTCTATCTCTCTCTATCTCTCTCTCTGTGTCTCTCTCTCTCTGTCTCTCTCTGTGCCTCTCTCTCTCTCTCTCTCTCTCTCTCTCTCTTTCTCTCTCTTTTCCCTCTCTCTCTCTCTCTTCCCCAACCCTCACCCCAACCTCCGCACGTTGTGCGTCCTATGGCCTCACAGTAGCTATTACACGTTTTCCCTCTATCCACACCTTTGCATTCTCTGACGTCTTACTCTAATCGTGCACAGTATGCTACATGTTTGACCAATCGTTAGAGTAGTGCCAAATGACAAAATCAAAACTTTCCCCATTATGTCCGCGATCTAATTATAACTAAAGCGCCATGGCTTCCCCTTGCAGGCGAGAAGGCTACCTTCCCCGGGACGAGGAGCAGTACCTGTTCAGCTCGCTGCCCTCCCTGCCCAGGGAGCGAGCCCCCGACCTTCTGATCCGCTTCCAGGCTGTGTCCGAGTCCGTGCCATGCGTGCACTCGCACTGTTTTTTCCTGAGCTCGCGATGCACGCTGAGCGAAGTGCGTCGTACCATCCACAGACAGTTCGCCCCCTCCTACGAGAAGGGCTTCGTCTTCCTGAATGGCCAGAAGGAGATCCTGAGGTCCAGGGAGAGAGTCATCCGCCTGTACCAGATCCTTCCCAGGCTGACCCACGGCAAGCCACTTCCGGCCTTCACCTTTCCCGAAGTTCAGTACAGAAAGGTGAGCGGAAGTCGTCTATTTTGGAGCAAATATGGCGGCTGGATGGAGAATTGTGAATGGGTCGTCTGAAGTTTTGTTGATGTGATGAAATGACTAAAAATACTGGATGAGTAGGGAAATGTTGTTTACGTGTCTGTTTGTTCCCCCCGGCCCCTCTACCCCCCTTACTTTTGCAGTGTGGTCACGCCTGCTCATGGAAGAGGAGGTGCTATACTTAAACACTTTGTGAAGAAGCGAAATGAGCTTTTCGAGATATTGGTAACGTTGCTCATACATGAATGAAAAGACAGAAAGAACTGTATCTTTTCTGAAGAATTTTATCAGAAACATGCAAGAAGAAACTATCTTCATTTCACTGACTTTTTCATGAAATTACTTGACAGTGAAACCAGAGTTAGAATCAAAAGATATTTAGTAACCACAGGTGAAGACTTGGTCAGTTTCCACATTTGGACAGAAAAGGCAAAGTGCAAAGGTATGGTGTTTTTCATACAGTATTTGAATCACGAATACAACAGCATACTTGAAAATATCGACTACCGCAAAAGAAGGGGTATATTAGACAAATTTCAGTCAATTGACACAAAAACGCTTGCGTACTACGTCCCACGTTGAACGTACTTTGACCGTCACACTAGTCACGTGCTACAGTATACGAAAAAAATCTAAGTCAGGTGACTTTATCCTCTCATTTAATACCGAAAGCGAACGCACGAATCGGCTTCAAACAGAAAGTTTAACTTTTCTATTAAAAAAAGAGAAAGAAAAGTATTTTTTGAAAGCAGTCTAAACATATTTTAATCGATCGCTGTTTTGTTTTAGAAAAAACTTCAGATTAAATTTTTTTTAAAGATGGCGCCTTTTTGAGTCCAAATGTATGTGTTAGAAGTCACCAGCCATATTATACGAAAAGAAAACCATGGAGTTTTATCTTTCTGTATCCCCGCCAGTACAAATATTTACGATTTTTTCAATACATTACTCTTTTTGCAAAACAATTATAATACGCATATAGTTATCACACTAGAGTAAGATAAAATTGCAAAATGTACATGAATTTGCTATGCAACACTTTTCTGTTTCGATGAAAATCTTTTTTGGGGATGGAGGAAGGGAAGAAGGGAGAGGGAGGGAGGGAGGGAGGGGGAGGGAGGGAGGGAAGGAGGGAGGGAGGGAGGATGGGAGGGAGGACGGAGAACGGAGGGACGGGGGAAGGGAGGGAGGGAGGGAGGGAGGGAAGGAGGGAGGGAGGGAGGGAAGAAGGGAGGGAAAAGGTGGGAGAGGGGGGGGGAGAGGGTAGGGGAGGAGGGGAGGGAGGGGAAGAGGATTGACAGTCTGAAGGTAGGAAAAGAGAGGGTAGAAGTGAACGCCTGCGATGTCATTTTGAGAGAGACAACAGAAGCTCAGAAAACAAATTTCAGAGGCAAGGAACGGTGAGAAGAAGGCAAGGGTGTCGTGTGGTGGCTGTGAGGGTTGTGTTTTTGAAGCGGTATCTGTGTATTTGCTCGACAGGCATTGATCCGGAGCGGAAATATACGTGTGTGTGTGTGTGTGTGTGTGTGTGTGTGTGTGTGTGTGCGCGTGTATGTGTGTGTGTGGTTGCTTAGAAGGGCTGTTTTGACCAGTTACAGAGGTTATTACTGTGTGACTACGTGACGAAATCATCTCATAGAAAACAAGTCGGCTTAGAGTGTTGGGAAAGTTTGATTATCTGAACGAAAATAAAGATTCGCATTTAGCTTTTGCCCTCAGAATCGACTGACAGGAGAAATATACCTCTTAAGAATTCTTTCAGGACAGGCACTATTCGCCTCTTATTACCTACAGCGAAAGCGTACAAAACCTGAAGTCACTAAAACCCTGAAGCCAGCGTGCCCTATTCGTTCTTACAACTGACCTCCAGCAGTCACGTCTAGAATGCCCCCTGGCGAAGCGGCGGACAAATGTGCACTGAGCTGTTGTGCCGTGTCCAGCCAATCGGAAACACCGAATCAGATTGGCTGCACTGCAAGGGCAGAATGCAAGCGGCTCATTCAGTCACGAACCAGGCTGACACCTGGGGCTGAATGGAAGATTTCATGCAGACGGTCAGCGAGAACGCTTCGTTCTTGTTCTATACATTTTTTCAAAGACATATGGAAATAAGAATCTGTTAAAGCTTCGTTTTTAAAGGGACGCAACGATGTTATTGCAAAGTTGGAAAATGACAGCCATGTTAGCCCAAACGGGGACTGAACCACGGCACATAATCATCTCGCACAACTGCCAGTAGGTGGAGCCACTACACCAAATCCTGATAATTACTAAAACAAAAGATAACGTTCATCAGCGTAGTTGGTTTGTTCGCCTGTAGAGCATGCATCTTGCACGGGAGGTAAGCAGGAGCGGGAAGAGTCATCATTTTGTAATAAAACACAAAAATGGACGTGTTTAGAATATTTTTGCGTGTGATAGAGACGCCAACAGAGATTTCATCGCATTGCCGAGACGCTGCCTTTGGTACCATTGCAATGAAGTGTGTTTTTTGGAACCAAACGAAGAAGCAGACCTTAAAATCTCATTGTAGTCGGAGGAAGGATGGCGTTAGTATTGAGATAGGATCCCATTGTCCAGAACGCAGAGGGGTATCGTTTTGTATGTTACACGTGTGCATATGTTTTTCTCTAAAAGTCAAAATTTTAATTATTTGCTTACAGTGTATGTGAAAAAAATGTTAAAAGACAAACGAAGAAAGTAAAGGAAAGACAATTCATTATACATATACAATCACTGGCACGAAGTGCAAATAGCATCTTCTCTGACTCATAGAGATCCTTGAAATAGCTGGGCACCCTCGGTTTAATGTAAGGGTTAGCACACCGATTAATAGGATGAAGCACGCAAGCCAACAAACAAACAAACGAACAAACAAACGAACGAACAAGCAAACAAAAGAACAAACACATAAAGAAGAAACTAAGGTTTTATTCTGCAAAAGCCTGTAGTTTCAAGTATCTTTTGAAGTAATTACCGGTAGAGTTTGAATTGTGCACTATTTGTTAACCATCTGCATAGATTTAATGGGCGACTCTCTTGCAGTAGCAATTGCGCAGGGAGTAATTTCGCCTTTCTATTATGATTTTAAAAGTCTTTTATATGACCGGGCTTCAGATGAATCGACGTGTTACCAACCATAGACCGTTCGTCGGATGCCATTTATACTTCACTATTGCACTATTCTGCCATCCAAATATACTGTGTAAATAAATGACCTACTTTCGTTCAGACAGATATAATATTCAGCATCCCATAGCAGGAAGAATAGACAAAATTGGCTGACAGCAACTTTCAAAATCCGAATTCTTCCGCAGAATTTCGTAAGAGGTAAAGTAAAGTATTAATAGGCGTTGATTCGATCTGAAAGGAAGCTCCAAACTGTCGAGCATCGTCTCACTAAAACGTCACGTGACTTTGCAGCTGTCCTATGAGAGCGAGGGGCGGCGTCACGTGGCATTGGTGGCGGGGCTGGTGTTCCTGTTCGAGGACAGCGGGGGGAACCAATGGTCGACTGACGAGCTCACGCATGCGCTGATAGGAGTCCCCATCCGGGGATTTTCCGTCATCCCCTTTCGAGCGACAGGCTCCAGTAGCACCAAGCAAGGTCAGTTAGCTTTTGCATTGGTAGACGTGTTGTTGGTATACGTGTTGTTGGTATACGTGTTGTTGGAATACGTGTTGTTGGTATACGTGTTGTTGGTATACGTGTTGTTGGTATACGTGTTGTTGGTATACGTGTTTATTGGTATACGTGTTGTTGGTATACGTGTTGTTGGTATACGTGTTGGTATACGCGTTGATATAGGTGTTGTTCATATACGCGTTGGTATACGCGCTGGTATACGCGCTGGTATATGTGTTGTTTGTGTTCGTATTGGTATATGCATTGTTATACGTATTGGGACACCTTTTTACATTTCATATCGTGAGAGTGAGAGGGAGATTGATGAGAGGACGGGACTGAGGGGGAATGGGAGAGAGGACGTGGCTATGAGTTTTTTTTTGGGGGGGGTATCTTTTGTTTTATCATTTTGTTCTAAAAGTAAAAATCGTGTGTGTGTGTGTGTGTGTGTGTGTGTGTGTGTGTGTGTGTGTGTGTGTGTGTGTGTGTGTGTGTGTGTGTGCGCGCGCGTGCATATTATGTGTGTGCGCGCGCGTGCGCGCTCGCGCATGCACCACCCTTTAGATCAAAACAGAGATGTTGAATATGCTTACAAGTGAACTGCAAATGAATGGCAGTCCTTTTTAAGTAAACCTCTCCATTCAGATCTGCGACTGGAGGAGCTGAACGAGTACGCCGCTGCGAACAATGTGCCGGAAATGACGCGATGCATGGAGAGCATGCCCTCCGACAACGACCACGTGACTTTGCAGGACTGGCGACAGGCCACACCCCTTCACTACGCAGCTCAGCGTGGTCACGTGAGAGCGTGCGAGCTGCTACTGCTACGCTTCGGTCGCACACTCCTGTACACGCGTGACGCGCAAAAACGCACACCGCTGCATTGCGCACTGATGTGGTCACGTGACAAAGTTGCCGCCTACCTACTGCAGATGGGGCCGGACCTGGAGTCACGTGACTTGCTGGGTCTGAGCTGCTACCGGATGCTGTTCACCCTTCCCGACAACCACACGCAGGCGATCATGGAGCATGCGCACCCGGAACTACTGGACGACAAGCTTGTGCTTCATTTTACGTGCTTCGCTCTACAGAGAAATCTGACGGAACTGGCACGCAGGTACTGCAAGATGGTGAAGCCCTTCCCGGCGTCCTTCCAACGACCGCCGCTCCACCTCGCGGCAGAACTCGGAGACCGGAAGTGCGTGGAGTACCTCGTTCTGGGAGTCGAGGGGAGGAAGCGACTGAAGAAGTCGAAGAAGAAGGCGGAAGTGACGTGGGCAGAAGACGTATCCAGCAAGAAGGACGCCTTGCACTGGAAACACAACGTCCTGGAGCCCGACACAGACGGCCATCTTCCCTTCCACTACGCATGTCAGCACGGCCACGTGACTTCGCTGCACCTGCTGCACAGCATGGACATGAAGCAGGAGGACTTCGCGAAGGGGCTGAGCCTGGCTCTACACAGACGGCGCTTCGAAGCCGTGGCTGCCATTTCCAGACTTCGAGACGTCAACCCTCGCAGTCCCATGCTGGTGAAGGAGCTCACTGCCGAGATAGAACGGGATCCACACAATGCCGGGGTCCACCTTGTGGAAGCTCTCAGGGAAGACAAGCCGCTCTTGGCAAGATTTCTGGGTCAGGCTGTGGCTTCAGACGCTGGCGCCATGTTTCAGAAGTTAGTAGATTTGGGAGCAAATGTAAACATGCGAGACGTCATGGGTCGCACACCCTTGCACGAAGCAGCCTCCGCCGGCAGCATCGCCATGTTGATAAAGCTTATTGCCCTGGGCTGCAACGTCAACGCATGTGACTGGCGGAAGTCCACACCGCTCCACTACGCATGCGCAGCAGGCCAGATGGAAGCGGCGGAAGTGTTGCTGTCGTGCAGTGACGTCAAACCTGCAGCGCGTGACATATGCGGCCGCACTCCACTGCTGGTGGCCGCTCACTGCCAACGTCACAATCTGGTCACGTGCCTAGTGACGCAACATCTGGGAGTGCTTCGCCCGGGCACCCATGACGTCTACGGGAAGTCCTTCTGGTATTACCTCCCCTTTCTGCCACTGGAAATCGTGCAGGCGTATTTGGATCGTGTGGGAGGGGTGGTGTCGGTGGACAGGGAGAGGTTGGAGGAGGAGGGGCAATCATCTGCGTCGGGAGAGGACGAGGAGAAGTTGATCACCAGGATTTGGACTGACCCGGAGGTGATCAGTGCACAAGACAAGCTGCGAAAGTCCACCCCGCGTATCCGTGCTGAAGCACCCGTGTACTACAGGGTACGCTGTCGTCAGTGTGGCCGTCGATCCACCCGAAAATGCGACCAGTACGTATTATTTTACTTACTTTCCTTACCGCTTTACGCTTGAGAACGGGTGGTTATTTGATGATTGTCTCACATATGTCGTGGTTTCCATTCGGCCAGGCTCAATCTTTCAGTTAAGATGGGAACATCAATACGAAATATTAATCCTATCATGTAGCTTGAGTTCTTCTCGATACCATACTTTTCATTCCAGTTGGAAAGCTGAGGTCGTCGTGTTTTCGGGGCTTGCAACAATAACATTTCCCAGCCTGCGCCAGGAAGCGCCTATATACCATTTATGCCACCAACAGATGTATTATGGGTTCAGAGACATGGATGTGACAAAACTGTTCAGGGCCATGATCGCCTCCATGCGGAATTGGAGGCAGCCTCAGGAGGTTTGCGCTTCTCTAGAGGTGGAGTTGACCAGATCAGCATGTAGGTGCAAACTGCAGAGAAATGATTTCGTGGACCTGACCATGAAATCTCTGCATCCCATTTATGATTTTCTGGAAATACAGACTTCGTCAACTTAAGTACGATTCTTTTCCAGTATTTAAACTCAAATTATCAGTAAGATGTTCATGAGGAGATAGACTTACGTAATTGATGTCTTTCTCTCTTGCATGTGAGGTTGTGATAAAATGCTCGGTAAAGGTATATGGTGTTTTGTTGTAACGTGCTGAGCAGTGCAGCAAAGCTGTGTAATGAGTTGAAAGAATCCTCTAGTCATTCTGAGTGGCTTTTTTGTCCTGCTGCGTAATACAGTAACAGACTGTCTGTTTCTATTCTATAAACTCGTATTCTAGGATGTATTCTTGTGTTGACTTGTCAAATGCGGCCACTGCCGTTTCCTGCTCTGAAATCTACGAGTGCATGGTTTGACAGAGTCTTATTGCATCACCAGTGCGGCTTAAGTTAGGTGTAACACACGTACGGAGCCGCTCGATGTCTCCCCCCCCCCCACCCCCCCCCCCCCCCCCCCTATGGAATTCCAAATTGCTGAGCTTTTGAGGCCTACTTCAGTAGCTCAACTGGAAGCAATTCCACCAGTCAAGGAGACTACCTGAGGGCATCGGAGTAGGATAAGATTACTCAGTCCCAACCGTAGCAGTTCACATCGTCACGGAAGATTTGATGCATACTGTGATATTAAGAAGTATGTCTATCCTGTCGATCATGTTATCATTTGTGTATTAGTATCAGAGCAGCTTTCATCAACCAACGCGACCATACAATATTAATAGCGTATCTCTACGTATTCGTTTCTTGCTAATTTTCAATACCTACTGTTAAAGTTGCACTTCAATTCTGACTGTGGAGAACTACTGGGGTAGAAATGCAATGGTTCGGGCGCTCTCCTTGCAGCCACTCCTAGACTAGGCGGTGCCGATTACATCGTGGCATCATAAAGTGCTAAACTCGGCGCGTATTGCTTTTCGTGTCCGAGTGTAAAGTTATGCACTGGTCAGATCTATATGGTATACTTCCGAGGAGTGGAGACGGTACTGGAAACTGAAGACCCGCGGTCTCCTGCATCTCTATGTGTCTACATGCTGTACGTCAGTCTGTTGGCTGGTGCCCATAGCGAATCTATCTCATAGACCGCTGACAGCGTGTAAAGAGCGGAACGGTGTGTGACTTCTTTGAGGGTGAAACTTGCTTTAAGAACCACCATTTCCACCATTACTTAAAAAACACACCTTTTAACCTGATTGTGATGATCTCCAGGGGGTTAGGGGATAAGAAATGACACACGACTTCTCCCCACCAGATTCCTAAGATGGCGAATATGCAGGGAAATCGAGAAGACATGCTCTTTCTCTGACTAGACTTTGTGCTTTTTGTGGTCGATGGCCTCACCATTCTAGTTCACTAGAGACTTCGCCTACCGGCGAAAGTGTCTCTGGCCTAGTTGACATCACGTGATGGAAGGTTTTCGTCCGAAATATGCAAAAGGAGGTCACACGAGAGGCTTGTGGGATAGCCGATCTGCTCCCTGACATACGCCGTTAAAGTAGTTCTAAGACTATTTCGCACAAAACTCTCAACTTACTCTTGTTGAGGCAATAAACAAGCGTTTCTTCGAAAAAATAAAATGTTTGTGTTGAAATGGAAACAAGTTTTGACATCTGAATGATTTCTGTAAAAAGTGGAGAGCAAAAAAAGTATCAGAACGAACTATTTTTGGCGCAATGCTGTAATGCGAAGGGTCAAGTCTATTACGCATTCATTGCGAACTGTGCCAGAGTCACTACTGACTCGGGTTCACAGAATGTGGCCTTACATAGCCTACAAAGGCTGATGGATCGTAAAACTCCATCCATTCATTCAATCACTTTGATCGGCCTGTGTACAGATGGACGCACTACTGTCGCCAGCCAGACGGCAAGGTCATCTTGTCCGACCCCTCCACCACCGAGACTGTCCAGACGCTGGACACGCCCTTCTCCTTCCGGCGTGACGTCAGAGATCACGTGCATTTCACGCAGCACGCCATGAGGGCGCATGCGCCGGAAGTGCTGCTGGCGGTGCTAAAATACCGGCCTGACCTTGCCAGGGGAGACAAGCAAGGTGTCATGGCCGCCTTCGCAGCCACGCACTGGTGTCTGCCTGCCCTGCAATACGTGAGTAATGGCGTCGGTATTCATAACTAGGTGAAGAAATGCGTGAAGCATTATGAGAAGAATACTTGAGTGAGAGAGGAAATGTGGAAACAATCTCTAATAGGGATTTCGTAGCGTGGTAAACACACACACACGCATTTACACACACACACACACACACACACACACACACACACACACACACACACACACACACACACACACACATGGCTAATGTGTGTGTGTGCTTAAGAACTGTAAAAATCTTTCTTGTAAATTTCACCGAAATTTCTTTCTGAGCGATATTTGTATTGATGCATACATTATTATTCATTCAAGCTTTTTTAAATAGCAAAAAACAAGAAAAACGGCAAATTGTATTATAGAATCGCATATAACACATGTACATATAGTTTAAGGAAAATATAAATTCTAATCAGGGCTACTGAAATAATCATCGGGACGTACTCAGTTTAGCAACACAAAGAAGCGTAATCATGCAAAAAGTTAAGCTCCCACCGTGTAAGCATTTAAGGTATGCCGACCTGGCTACTGACCATCCCTTGTCACACAGAAGGCAACTGAAGTATGTTGCTGTGAAAGTTCACAGAAGTGATGGTCTGCCCACCACGTGCCATCTCCGCCACTGCAGGTGCGGGAAGACGGGGAGCTCAACAGATCGTTCCTGTGCCAGCTGCTTCAGCTGTCCTTGCTGCCTGCCCCAGCCTCGCCCTCAGACGCCCTGAAGCAGAGGGAGGTGATCAAGTTCCTTCTGGACCAGGGGGCCACCCCCAACTTCGTGCCCAGAGAGGAACCTGCCTACAGGGGTCAGTCACGTTCTACAATTGTGCCTTTTCCTCCCTTGTACATGTCTCAGTCTTTCGCCATTTTAAACCTCAACCAGCGTCATGAGGAATCATCACGACTATATACGCATGAGTTAGGTCTCTATCTGTATTTAACATGGTACCTTAAGGCTTGTTCAGGAGGTGCAGCGCTGCGAAGCGCTGCACAGCGCTGCACGTGTTTCACTCCTGAACAGCAATTTTGGGGCGTGATTCACTCAGCGCTGTGCAGCGCTGTGCATCACAGATCCGAGGTGATTCACACTATTTTCAAAATGGCGTCTTCGATCCCGCACTGGCTGTCGATGCGTAAAATAACCCTCAGAAACATCATTTTGGGACTGGAACGGGCTTTATTTGCCATAAGCGCTCTGTATGCGCTAGTGATGGCAAGTAAGGATGACACAGTAGTGGACTTTATTCATGCAGAATACATTTAAACCTGCATAACCGATGTCTGTGGCAAAGAAAACACTTTCTTAGCGTCTAGCAACACAACATGCGGCGCAGAAGATTTACCTCCCCTTTAAAAATTGAAGCGCTGCACTAAATCTGTAGTCGTTCAGGAGAGGCAAAGAGCGCTCAATTGCCAACATGAAGCGCTCATGCAGCGCTTCGTACTCCTGAACAAGCCTTTAGTATGCCTCCATAAATGTTTCTCTAGACAGGGGTCAGTGACTAGTTGGATCTCCACCACTCTTCTCTTTCGTACATTTCCCCCCAAACCTACTTGGATTTACTTCTCAGCAATTTCGGGCCCAGAGAGGACAAAAGCAAGCCGTGCGAATTGGCAACACATTAACTTTCACAGGTTTGTCATTAACGTCTTCATAGGTTTTAGCCCCACAAAAGACCAGGGTTATATGTACTAGGAAAAAGTTTGAACGATTCACTTCGTTTCCAAGATTTCTTTTTCTCGTGGCTACCCCGGAAACATTTCAGGACACGCGAGACAGACACACAATGGCTGTCTTTGCAGGCGTAGTGCTGACACAGGCGGAGAGAGAGTGGGTGCACTACATGCCGCTAGAGGTCGCCGTACTGCACCAGAACGAGGCTCTTGTGAATTTGCTGCTGAAAGGGGGCGCTTCCACAGCTGTCTGCTTCGCCATCCATCTGGCAGCCTACAGGTATTCGTCCTCCTTGTCTTTGTAATTCATTCAATCTTCTCTCTCTCTTATCTTACTTCGCAATCCATCTGGCAGCCTACAGGTACTCGTCTCCATTTTCTTTCTCTCCTTCCTTCTTCCGTCTTTCTTTATCTTACTTCGCCATCCATCGGCAGCCTACAGGTATTTGTTCTTCTTGTCTTTGTCCTTCATTCAATCTTCTTTCTCTTATCTTGCTTCGTCATTCATCTGGCAGTCTAAATGTACATGTTCTCCTTTCTTTCTTTTCTTCATTCATTCTTCTTTCTTTTATCTTGCTTCGTCATTCATTTGGCAGTCAACAGGTACATGTCCTCCTTGTCTTTCGGTCATTCCTTTTCCCCCCCTCTCATTTTGCTTATCCATTCATCTGGCAGCGCGCAGGTAGTGTAGTTACTGCTTTGTTTTTCGTTTTCTTTGTTCATTTTTGTTTAATCATAATACTTATTACGCCATACATCTGGCAGCTTACAGGTAGTGTTATCATTCATTCCTTTTTTCCTCTCTCTCTATTTTCCTGTCACATAGTTCCTCATCCATCCGGCAATCTACAGGTAGAGATAACCCTATCTAGTCTTTCTCATTCATTCACTATTCTCTCTTTAGACATGCTTCGCCATCTACCAGGCAGCCTTCGGGTTGTAACCCCCCACCATGCTTTGCTAAGCACACAACAGCCACGCAAGCTTACAACTACAGGCCTTTGCTGTCTGTCATTCGATCTAATCAGTCTTCCTTTTTCACTTCCCTTCTATTGTCATCCATTCCCTTCATTCATCAATCTAGCAGTTATTGGACAATATTTTAGTATGATATGTATTATTATGATTCCTCGGCTCCCATCTAATTTCGTCGTTTAACAGTGAAGTGTTCGGAAATGTGTGCCTTTTTTACTTCATGCACATTTTGATCTTTCATTGTACTTTTCTGTTCGTCCACCTGGCACCTCCTGGAGGAGTCTCTCTCTCTCTCTCTCTCTCTCTCTCTCGCTTTCGCTCTCTCTCTCTCGCTTTCTCTCTCTCTCTATCTCTCGCTTTCTCTCTCTCTCTCTCTCTCTCTCTCGCTCTCCCTCTCTCTCTTTCTCACTTTCTCTCTCTCTCTTTCTCACTTTCTCTCTCTCTCTCTTTCTCACTTTCTCTCTCTCTCTGTTTCTCTCTCTCTCTCACTTTCTCTCTCTCTCTCTCTTTCTCTCTCTCTCTCTTTCTCACTTTCTCTCTCTCTTTCTCTTTCTCACTTTCTCTCTCTCTCTCTGTTTCTCTCTCTTTCTCTTTCTCTCTCTGTCTCTCTCTCTCTGTCTCTCTCTCTCTGTGTTTCTCTCTCTCTCTCGCTTTCTCTCTCTCTCTCTTTCTCACTTTCTCTCTCTTTCTTTCTTTCTCTCTCTTTATCTCTCACTTTCTCTCTCTTTCTCTCTCTTTCTCACTTTTCTCTCTCTTTCTTTCTCTCTCTTTCTCTCCCTCTTTCTCTCTCTCTTTCTCTCTCTCTCTTTCTCTCTCTTTTTCTCTCTCTCTTTCTCTTTCTCTCTCTCTCTTTCTCTCTCTCTTTCTCTTTCTCTCTCTCTTTCTCTCTCTTTCTCTCTCTTTCTATTTCTCTTTCTCTCTCTCTTCTCTCTCTCTCTTTCTCTCTTTCTTTCTTTCTTTCTCTTTCTTTCTTCACTCTTTCTTTCTCTCTTTCTCTGGGTTTTTTTTCTCTCTCTCTCTCTTTCTCTCTCTCTTTCTCTCTTTCTCTTTTTCTCTCTCTCTCTCTCCTCTTTCTTTCTTTCTCTTTCTTTCTCTCTTTCTCTTTCTTTCTCTCTTTCTCTCGTCTTTCTATATCTCTGTCTCTATCTCTTTGTCTCTCTGCCTTAATTTCTCTCTCTCTCTCTCTCTCTCTCTCTCTCTCTCTCTCTCTCTCTCTCTTTCGTACCCTCTGTTTCATTCCCACAGAAGCTAAACATTTCCCTGTCTTCGTAACAAAACAGCTCTGACATAGTTCCTCCGCATTACAAGATATATAATTCAGTATTTCTTCGCTTTCTCCTTCTCTCGTTATGGATAGAAACTATCAAAGAGACCTCAGCGACGAATGTCCTTGTACATTTCTGAGATAATACTTTTGCAAAAAGAAGTTTCAACCGAAGCAATGTATATCATTCTGGCTTATGAAAAGAACCGCTGCAGATGCATTATTTGGTGTTGTAATTGTGCAAAAATTACCTTATGAAACTATGACTTCTTTAAAGTGTGACTTTCATGTGCATGTTCGGTTGCTAGGGGCAACGTGGCGCTGCTGGAGCGGCTGCTGCAGAACTATGGGGAGAAGCAGGAGGAAGTGTTGCTGGTGGGAGTGCCGCAACGTGCTGATGAGGTGCTCCGTGTTTGCGGTTTGCCAACAGGTAAGCAGTCCTTGTGTATGGCGTGAGAACTATTGACGCCATGGAGTCTACAGAAGTTTTAAAGCCAGCGTTTGCGAGGAACATTCATGCCAGAACAAGCACTTCAATAATTTTTTTCATCCTTGTAATTGTCTTTGTAGTCTTCGTCTTATTCATGATCATCGTAATTAGTGAGGTCGTTGTCATTACTTCTTCGCCTCCCCCTCTCTCCCTATCTCCCTCCCCCCCCCTCTCTCTCTCTCTCTCTCTCTCTCTCTCTCTCTCTCTCTCTCTCTCTCTCTCTCTTCATCTGTTCTCCCTTCCCCTCCCCCAATTTCGCTCCCTATATGTAAAAGGACAAGCTAATCGTCTCATTGTGAAATCATAATTCCCAACAATTGTTACAATTACAAACACGAAAATACAGTTTCTCGCAACAAACATAACACTTATCCGAACAAACTCTATCCTGAAACACGAAACACGCCTTCCTCTTTTCAGGAATTCTGCAGGCTGCCTGCAGATCGGAGCGGCCGTCCTTGGGACTTTTCCAGATTTTGGAGAGACTGGCTCCCAGAGTGCTCAGCAGCCGGAAGTTACTTACGCAGGCCATGGTGGCTGGCATCCGGCCTGACCTGCCACGTCGCCACCAGGGGCCGCTACTCAACTTCCTGTGTCGTAAGGAGACGTTGGCTGACCACGGCCAGGTGTGTGTTTAGAGATCTGGGCCCGTATCCAGAACGGCGAGTTATTTTAACCCCGATTTATCTCTAAACTCAGACGATTCCAACTGTCTGTTCTGCTCTCCCTTGGCTGGAAACCAGTATATATAGCAAAGCGCAACCTAGGATCCTCTGACGAGCGTACCTTATCTAACCGATCAAGATAACCCGGGGTTAGAGGATAAATCGAGTGTTAAAAAGATAAATCGCCGTTCTGGATACGGGCCCTGCTTGATTCATCCAGCTTGATCTTTCCGACAATGAACTGAATGTCTTTGTACGTAGGACGTGTGTGTGTTTGTTTGCATGTGTGCATGTGTGTGTTTGCATGTGTGTGTGTGTGTGTGTATGTGTATGTGTGTGTGCTTGCATGTGTGTGTTTGTGTGTATGTTTGCATGTGTGTGTTTGCATGTGTGTGTTTGTGTGTGTGTGTATGTGTGTGTGTGCGTGCGCGCGCAGGCTTGTGCCTACCTGTGAGCCCCTGCGTCAGCATGTGCGTGCATGTTTGCTTGTGTGAATGTGTGAGTGTTCTTGTGTATGTGTGCTGTGTTCGTGTGTGCTCGTATTTGCGTGTATATGCTTGTGTGCGGGTTCATGTGCGTACGTGTGAATGAGTGTTTTATGGGTGTGTGCGCACAGGTGTTTCTGTGTCTGTGCGTACGTGTGCTTTTGTCTGTCTTTGTGTGTATACTTGTGAGTCTGTGTGTGTGTGTGTGTGTGTGTGTGTGTGTGTGTGTGTGTGTGTGTGTGAGAGAGAGAGAGAGAGAGTGCGCGTGCGTATATTTATGCGTAGAATGCGCGCAAACATTCACTCAGATCTCACCAAATCAGAAAGCAAACACCATAACTGATCACAAACTGCTTTTTGTTGCAAAGGAATCAATATGCACAACTTTTTAATAGGTAACGTACTTCAGAAACTCCCTCTACCCTTTCCCTTGTTCTTTCCAGGTCTTGCCGCTGACGTGGCTGCTACGTCACAGAAAGGGCGTGGTTGCCGACAAGGAGCTGGAGCGGGTGATCGTGCAGTGCGTGCAAAAGGGGGCGTGGCTTGAGGAAACGCGGGTCAGCAAGACCAGCCTGGTGCATGGAGCCTGCGAGCTGGTGTGGGGAGCAGCGACCAGGAAACAGTGGGGAGCGGTAGAAGCAGTCTTGGACAAAACTGGAGACGTACTGTGGGGATGCCTGCTGTCCTCTGACCACACCTGTCACAAGTAAGGCATGCAACACATGCTTTCATGCACAGACGAATAAACATGTACACGTAAAGCAAGAAAATGCACGCACTTGGCTAAGAATTTACCTACAGCCGTTTGATCTTTCAATCTCTTAAGTCACCTAGTCTCACCCTGCGTTCCGTTGCACTCTGCTTCATCTCTGCTACGATGTAGCAGGCTCAGGAGTTTCGATTGGTCGGTTCTTTAATCTGTATATATATTTTCGCTGTCTGTGTGTGTGTGTGTCTGCGTGTCTGTGTGTGTGACACTCATACGTTTCCACAGTTTTATTCCGATCGACTTGAAACTTGGTATGGGGTTAGGTGTGGACCCGGGTCAGGTCAACGTGGGGTTAAAAAAATGGTGTTGCCATGGTAACCGGAAGTGGGCACAAACAAGATGGCCGCCGAAAACTCAAAGTGCTCCGATTTGACCGAAATTTGGTGTGTGGGTAGGTAAAGTCGAATGATGAAGATCTGTGAACAAATTTTTGGTTACCATGGTTACGTCACGAGAAAAACAAGATGGCGGCTGAGTAAACAATGGACGACTGTGTCGAAGGCGGCGAAGCCGCCTGAGACACAGGAGTTCCCATCGACTTAAAACTTGGAATGGGGTTAGATGTGGGCCAGGGTCAGGTCATGGTGGGGTTAAAAAAAAAAGGGCGTTGCCATGGTAACCGGAAGTGGGCACAAACAAGATGGCCGCCGAAAACTCAAAGTGCTCCGATTTGACCGAAATTTGGTGTGTGGGTTGGTAAAGTCAAATGATGAAGATCTGTGAACAAATTTTTCGGTTACCATGGTTACGTCACGAGAAAAACAAAATGGCGGCAGAGTAAACAATGGACGACTGTGTCGAAGGCGGCGAAGCCGCCTGAGACACAGGAGTTCCCATCGACTTAAAACTTGGTATGGGGTTAGATGTGGGCCGGGGTCAGGTCATGGTGGGGTTTAAAAAAAGGTGTCGCCATGGTAACCGAAGTGGGCACAAACAAGATGGCCGCCGAAAACTCAAAGTGCTCCGATTTGACCGAAATTTGGTGTGTGGGTTGGTAAAGTCAAATGATGAAGATCTGTGAACACATTTTTGGTTATGGTTACGTAATGAGAAAACAAAATGGCGGCTGAAGAATTTGGCTTTGTATGTGGCTTTGACGCTTTGCGCATTGCCTGGCCGCGAAGCGGCTAGTCTCTATATATATTTTCGCTGTCTGTGTGTGTGTGTGTGTGTGTGTGTGTGTGTGTGACACTCATACGTTTCCACAGTTTTATTCCGATCGACTTGAAACTTGGTATGGGGTTAGGTGTGGACCGGGGTCAGGTCAACGTGGGGTTAAAAAAATGGTGTTGCCATGGTAACCGGAAGTGGGCACAAACAAGATGGCCGCCGAAAACTCAAAGTGCTCCGATTTGACCGAAATTTGGTGTGTGGGTAGGTAAGTCAGATGATGAAGATCTGTGAAAAAAAATTTGGTTACCATGGTTACGTCACGAGAAAAACAAAATGGCGGCTGAGGAAACAATGGACGACTGTGTCGAAGGCGGCGAAGCCGCCTGAGACACAGTTATTCCCATCGACTTAAAACTTGGTATGGGGTTAGATGTGGGCCGGGGTCAGGTCATGGTGGGGTTAAAAAAATGGTGTCGCCATGGTAACCGGAAGTGGGCACAAACAAGATGGCCGCCGAAAACTCAAAGTGCTCCGATTTGACCGAAATTTGGTGTGTGGGTAGGTAAAGTCAGATGATGAAGATCTGTGAACACATTTTTGGTTACCATGGTTACGTCACGAGAAAAACAAAATGGCGGCTGAGTAAACATGGACGACTGTGTCGAAGGCGGCGAAGCCGCCTGAGACACAGGAGTTCCCATCGACTTAAAACTTGGTATGGGGTTAGATGTGGGCCAGGGTCAGGTCATGGTGGTGTTAAAAAAGGTGTCGCCATGGTAACCGGAAATGGGCATAAACAAGATGGCCGCCGAAAACTCAAAGTGCTCCGATTTGACTGAAGTTTGGTGTATGGGTAGGTAAAGTCAAATGATGAAGATCTGTGAACATATTTTTGGTTATGGTTACGTAATGAGAAAAACAAAATGGCGTCTGAAGAATTTGGCTTTGTATGTGGTTTTGACGCTTTGCGTATTGCCTGGCCGCGAATTGGCTAGTTACTTAATAAGCACGTTACCATTAAAAGTAGAAGGTTTTGGAGGCCCTCTTTGGATACATGAATCCCCTAAATGATTTCACATTCAATTATATCCCTCTCGATCGAATAGACAACTTTATAAAAGCATTAGGGTCGAAAATCCATTAATAACAAAAGGGAGATAACCATCACCAATCATAAAGGAAGGTCAAGGAAATCCCAAAATGTGTGTCGTCTGCTACTTCGTTGCAGGCATGGGTATAAATGCCGACGTTTACTACATATATCAAACCAAGACATACAATCCACTCTGCCACGGTGATGAGAGCACGAAAACATTCATTTCTTCGAAATTTGAAAGCAATCGGCACGTTTGCCACTTCCATGGTATGTAAACTCCATGGTTCGAAGCATGTTTACCGTGCAAGTCCGTGGAGTGACTTCCAATTAGTTCTGTTTAGTATGAGCCAATCAAATGCGGCTACGGGTTCTGTAGTTTCATCGTTGCTAGGCACAGCAAGTGGCGCACTCTAGTGTGAAGCAGTTAGAGCGCCTTCTGAGATGCTCTAGCTGCTGCGCGACCTTGACAGGAAGTTGACCTCTGCCACTGGGTGAAACGTCACCAAAGGTACCCTGCGTTCCGTTGCACTCTGCTTCATTTCTGCTACGATGAAGCAGGCTCAGGAGTTTTGATTGGTCGGTTTCTTTAATTATTTTAAAAGCACGTTATCATAAAAAGTAGAGGGTACATGCATCCCCTAAATAATTTCACATTCAATTATATCCCTCTTGATCGAATAGGCAACTTCATAAAAGCATAAGGGTCGAAAATTCATTAATAACAAAAGGGAGATAACCATCACCAGTCATAGAGGAAGGTCAAGGGAATCCCAAAATGTGTGTCGTCTGCTCTTTCGTTACACTCATGGGTATAAATGCCGACGTTTACTACAGATATCAAACCAAGACATACAATCCACTCTGCCACGGTGATGAGAGCACAAAAACGTTTATTTCATCGAAATTTGAAAGCAATCGGCACGTTTGCCACTTCCATTGTATGTAAACTCCATGGTTTGAAGCATGTTTACCGTGCAAGTCCGTGGAGTGACTTCCAATTAGTTCTGTTCAGTATAAGCCAATCAAATGCGACAACGAGTTCTGTAGTTTCATCGTTGCTAGGCACAGCAAGATGCGCACTCTAGTGTGAAGCATTTAGAGCGCCTTCTCAGATGCTCTAGCTGCTGCGCGACCATGACAGGAAGTTGACCTCGGCCACTGGGTGAATCGTCACCACAGATTGTGTATGAATGATTTTCGACCCTAATGCGTTTATTAAGTCGTTTATTCGATCAAGAGTGATAGATTTGAGTGTGAAATAATATTGGGGATTCGTGAATTCAAAGAGGGCCTCCAAATCCCTATACGTTTAATGATAATGTGCTTTTAAAGTTATTAAATAAAACCAATCAATCAAAACTCTTGAGGCTGCTACATCGTAGCAGAGATGAAGCAGAGTGCAACGGAACGCAGGGGTAGTGTATGAATGATTTTCGATCCTTATGCTTTTATTAAGTCGTTTCTTCAATCAAGAGGGATACATTTAAGTGTTAAATAATTTAGGGGATTCGTGTATTCAATGAGGGCCTCCAAAACCCTATACTGTTGATGATGATTTGCTTTTAAAGTTATTAAATAAAAACAACCAATCAAACCTCTTGAGGCTGCTACATCGTAGCAGAGATGAAGCAGAGTGCAACGGAATGCAGGGTCAGTCTCTTAGTCTTTCGATAAGCAGATCTGTCATCGTTCTCTCCCCCCCCCCTCTCTCTCTCTCTCTCTCTCTCTCTCTCTCTCTCTCTCTCTCTCTCTCTCTCTCTCTCTCTCTCTCTCTCTCTCTCTCTCTCCCCCCCCCCCCTACCTCTCCTCCCCCCTACCTCTCCTCCCTACCTCTCCTCCCTCCCTCCCTCCCTCCCTCCCTCCCTCCCTCCCTCCCTCCCTCCCTCCCTCCCTCCCTCCCTCCCTCCCTCCCTCCCTCCCTCCCACCCTCCCTCCCTCCCTCCCTCTCTCTCTCTCTCTCTCTCTCTCTCTCTCTCTCTCTCTCTCTCTCTCTCATGTACATATACGCGCGCGCACACAAGCTCCCACGCATACACGGATTGGAAGGTGGAGGTGGCGAGGTTGATGTTTGCAGAGGAGGACAAGATGAAGAGATGCCATGAAAATGATATAGCAGTAAAAACCGAGAGATTCGTGCAGGAAGACGTGAAGATAATGATGGAAAAAATGGTAGAAACAGGTTGTGGTTGCACTAGCAAAGCATTGTTGGTTCCCGAAACACCGTTAACTACTAAATATCTTTGCTGGGCAATGATTTATACAGAAAAATTTAGAGGAGTGTGTGTGTGTGTGTGTGTGTGTGTGTGTGTGTGCGTGCGTACGCGCGCGTGTGTGTGTGCATACGTGCGTGTATGCATGCGTGCGTGCGTGTGTGTGTGCGTGCGTGTGTGTGCGTGCGTGTGTGTGCGTGCGTGTGTGTGCGTGCGTGTGCGTGCGTGTGTGTGTACGTGTGTGTGTGTGTGCGTGCGTGCGTGCGTGCGTGTGTGTGTGTGTGTGTTACCCTTAATACAATTTCTAAATTACATAAAAACCCTCAAAGTTACCTGAATGCACGCCTGGTCAGCTCTGTACACACGCCACTTGATTGCAGGTATGTCTACAAGGACGTAATGGCTGCCAGAGAGGAGGCTGCAAATGAGGGAAAGTCCTGTGGCCGTCCACTTCCGGTCCAAGGTTCGGCTGTCCGCTCCTTCCTCAACCGGGCTCCACTCTCTCTGCTACGTCACTTCCTGGAACTGGGCATGCGCACTTGGATGAGCCTTGACCCTGCAGCTCCGGCCCGTGCTATTTTGGGACGCGTTCAAGAATCAGTCAGTGGAGACGAGGGTCCAGTCTCTGCTGGGGCGGCCATGATGGCGGTGGTGTGCTGCCACCTGGCGGACGTGAGTGACGGCGCTACCCTGCGTCTGTTGTTGCTGTTTCCGCGCCTCCTGCCCAGATTGGTGGACCGAGCCCGTGCCTCCATAGCAGGCAGGCATCCCGTGCTGTCCGTGCAGCGAGCGACAGTTGTCCAGGCCTTCAGGTGGGCAGCTAAGACTTGGACGTCTTTCGTTTTGTAGTTGATTACTCAGCGTTAACAACGTACCCTGTTGGTGTGAGGCAGAGATGGAAGTTGGGTTGGGGACTGGGGATGGGGGGTGGATGGCGTTTAGGGAGGAATCAGCGGAAGAAGAGGGGAGTTTCATTGGAAAGACTTGCTGTGTTAGCAGTGTTCATGGATACTCCTCCTGACCTCTGTTTTGTTTTCGTGCTGTTGAGTTCCTTTGCTAATCTCACATTGAATCGCGATAAAAACAAGTGTGTATGTATATTTATGTGTGTGTATTTGTGCGTGCGTGCGTGCGCGCGCGTTTGTGTGTGTGTATGAACTGTTTTCTTTGTTTTAAGATGCTTTAAAAAAGTCTTCAATGATTCTCTAGACCACTAAACTGCATGTCACAATGCCTGTACGTTGTTGTGAAGAAAAAAGAAACCCGGTTTAGATGATGATTGATCCCTCAAGCACTTTTCACAAATCTTCTCCTTCAGATCTGAACCTCGTGCACGTGGTGCATTGAAGATTCTCCACAATAAGGAACCTGAACTAGAGTTATGGGCCCTGATAAAGAATCTATCACCTCAAGACGTCACCGTCATCATTACCAGGGGGCTCTCATTGCTGCATGTGGCGTGTTCCTATGGCAACTGGCCTTTGGTGAAGACGTGTCTTGGGGCACTGGACCCACTTCCGGTCGATGTGAGGTCTGATGAGGGTTATCTCCCTCTAGATCTCGCTGCATCATGCGGAAAGATCAAGGTCGTCAATGACCTTCTTGCAGAGGGCGCCACTATCACCGGAAGTACGCTGGTGGCCGCATGTGTTGGCAGCAAATTCGGAGGTGAGAATCACCTACATCAGCACATGGTGCAGACTCGTATCTTTGTGCATTACATTTGAGAGTATCTGTGATTCCAGATCATATCTACCTTTTTATCTATTTAATAAACCCAGATTCTTCCCAACCCAGGGATAGAACCACGGCACTGCGCCTCGCACAGCGTCCAACCCCAAATCATGCTCGCCTATCTCCGCCTGTCAAAAGACATGGTTTTAACAAGAGGGGAGAGCACTTGATGGTAGGCTGCCAGGAACTGGTGTATATTGTAGATAAGTTGGTATAGAAGAAAAGTTCCTGTAAGTACTTTTTGTTTTTGCTTTGGTACGTCGTAAACGTTGAACCAAAGCTAATGCAGTCATACAGAGGGGTAGGTGCATTGTAGATGTTCACCAAGTATCATTCACGCACCGACAAAATTTGATTCTTGAGACCCTGAGCTTTATAGCTCAGAGTCGAAAAATTCCACACTTATCAAGCTAGTTAAAGCAATGACACACTCTGAAAATCACCAGAGGTTAGGCAGGCTTGCTTCAATTTTGTATCAAGATCTGTTAATAGAAAACATTATTCTACATCTTATCGAAAAATGACAAAATGATTTTTTGGTGAGCAGGACTGGCGTCTTGGGTGACATCTAACGTCCCTCAGTCGGAACTGGATATTTCCAAATTTGCCATCGTCAAAGAACTCCTCAGCAGGTGAGGTTTCAAGTCTTCTTGTACTTCTCTTGCTCAACTTAATTTCCCTCAGAAATCGCCTTCCTTCCACTATTTCTTCCTTTCAATGTCGTATGATGTCTCTTTTTGTGGACTATCTTTGCTTACTGTTGTGGGGTGTTGACTGATCCTGCATTTTACAAGAGGTGCGAATGAGTACTGTTTTTTCCTGTCTGCTTGAATGTTTCTGCTGATTAGCGAAGAAAAGTCATTCTCTTTGTCATTTGAAGCATTTCAAAACTCAAGTTCAAAAATACGTACTGGCAAAATTACATTCCATCATTTCATCCACATTTTTTGTGCTTAGAATGTATCAACCACAATATCTTGCATGTATGACTTTTCTTTTCAGCCATACATTTCCTTGCATTTACATGTTTGCCATCTGTTCAACTAGGCCTGATCAAGAAGTGGACTTTGAACACACTGTGCATGGAACGGCCTTGGAGGTGACGATAAGGTCAAGGTCATGGCCAGTGGTGGAGATTCTTCTGCAGAGGGTGTCGGACATGAACCTGAGTCGGTCTGCCAGGTAGCCAAGATGGCCGTCTGTTTGGGAGGTGTCCCAGTGTGCGCGACATTTGGAGAAAATGTGTGCGTGTATGTGTGTGTGTGTGTGTGTGTGTGCGTGTGCGTGTGTGTGTGTGTGCGTGTGTGTGTGCGTGTGTGTGTGTGCGTGTGTGTGTGTGCGTGTGTGTGTGTGCGTGTGTGTGTGTGTGTGCACGAGCTCAGATGCGCGTGTTTGTTACACACACGCACACACACACACACACACACACAGAGGGAGGAGAGAGAGAGAGAGAGAGAGAGAGAGAGAGAGAGAGAGAGATAGATAGATAGATAGATAGAGAGAGAGAGAGAGAGAGAGAGAGAGAGAGAGAGAGAGAGAGAGAAAGGAATTGGGTAGGATGGGGTTGGGGGTGGGGGGACGGAGACAGAAAATAGGGAAGAGAGTAGTATTTCAGTTGAGGATGGGATGGGGTCGCTGCGGAAAGATCTCAAAGTCTGTGTTCATGTAAAAAAACACACAACAAAACAACAGAGGGAGACACAGAAGAAAATTGATATAAAAACCTCAATGTTTGTATTTCCTCGCGAACGAACGCTCTGGAACCGTCCCTGTACTGTGTTCACCTCGTACACTATTCATGGCTACATGTATGTCCACCAAATCTCTGCAAGGTCGGAAAGTGGAGGTGATTGTCACGAACTGGGTTCTTGCGTGTATGTACTAAATAAACTGAGAATAGATGTAAATGTATTCACCCCTTTTCAGAATGGAGCGTGTACTTTCTCTGTTTATTTTAAAATCCTACTATCCACACTCACATCATTCAGCTGCAATCAGACAGGCACAAAGACGACACACCAATTTGATTTTCTTTGCCCTTGTCCCTTTATTAATTGCACATACACACAAAAATCCAATCAGGCAATAATACAATGAATAAATGAAGTCTATCACTTTCGACTAATCTCCAGACTTCGAGTCTCTAATGAATAAATGTTTAATGAATAAATGAGTGACTATCAATTTATCTTGCGATTGTTCATCAGTCTCCACTCCAGTCTCCAGTTTCACTTGTCAATTACTCAAGACCTTTGGTTCAGTCGTACTGCAGTGGGTTTGCTGTCGTCCCCATCTCTGCCGGCGCTTTCCGCGGTGACGGTTCGAAGAGGAGGTCACTTAAGACCCTGGCGACAGGTCCAGCACTTTTACCGATCTTCAGCGTTGCGACGCGTCCACCACAATAATGCATGAAGATGGGAGTGTCTATGTCTCCAGCCTGGCAGCTGTACATACAGCTATACAGATGAAGGCACAATGCAGAGCTTGATCACACGAGGTGTGCACTTCACAAAAGCACAATAGACACTGACTTCAACTACAACTCTGGCTTTGTCATTGGCCAACTCAGCCCACGTGACCTGACGTCACGTGACGTCACAATCCTGATAAACAGTACGTGGTCTGTCAAAATAAATCAGGCCACACTAAGCAGACAGCACAATGTACAAATTCAACAAAAAAAATTATTTTTAAAAAAATAATTGATTTTCCATTTGTCACAGTGATTATTCAATTAGTGTAGACAAGGACGGGCAAAATTGTACAAACCTCTTATTGTCTGTCTGTCTTTTGTCAATGGTACTTGAGCGACAGCAAAAACGCGATCATCATCATCATCATCATCATCATCATCATCATCATCATCATCATCATCATCATCATCATCGAGACGAGAACAACAACCACAAAAACCATCAGAACAACAACAAAAACAACAACAACCATAAGAACAAAAACAAGACGATCTTCATCGAAGACAAGGAAAACGGCAAAAACAAGAGCAACAAGAACATTCTCGATTACTGACTTTTTTGCTTGCTTCAGGTCTCCAAGAACAAGGCGCAATGCACTCTTTTTTATTGTAAGAAATACGTTTCTGAATAAATTCTGCATTTGCATAAAGCTTTTATCAGAAAAAGATGGGGGTGTGGGGGTGGGAATGAACATTTTAAGGAAAGGGGACCATTCCACTCTTATTCAGGACGGTGTTGTCTCCCTTACTGCGAGAGGCGCCAGCAGCGCTCTGTCACGTGTTGCTCAAGTCACGTGAGGCACTGCTTCAGTTGGTCGCTCTGGATACTCTCGCCGCCATCACCATGGAAACCGCCGCGTCCCGTCGCCTTGACGACGTCCCTGATGCCCTACTTACGTTGGCCCTCGCGCGGAAGGACATCCAGCTGTCCGCCTCGCCTCTGCGTGTGTTGATGACGTCGGCAGACCGTCATGGCGCCACGCTGACTTGCCATCTGGCGGCTGCCGGAAGAACTACAGCTCTGCGCTCCCTGCTGGAAGCCGCGCGGAAAGTCAAGATGGCCGACGTCATCGGAACCTTGAATGCTGAAGACAAGAGCGGAGCTACGCCTCTCTTCTACGCTTTGTGTGGTCAACACTGGCAGGTATGTATCTGTGTCTGTGTGTGTGTGTGTGTGTGTGTGTGTGTGTGTGTGTGTGTGTATTCATGTATGTGTGTGTAATCATATGTGTGTGTGTGTGTGCATGTATGTGTGCGTGTTTGTATGCATGTTTGTGTGCGTGTTTGTGTGTAGGCTTGTGTGTATTATGTATGTGTGTGTGCACGCGCGTGTGTGTACACAATGCGTGTGTACGTGCACGTTTGTGCGTCTGCATGAGTGTTTGTATGTTTGTGTACATGTATTTATGTATGTATGGATACCGAGTCACCACAATACCAGACTGTCTACTCAGGTTGAAGTGTACCAAACCGTTGTACGTACAAGCCTGATCTACGTGTGTGAAACATGACACTCTACAGACAACACATACGACAACCTGCAGCATTTCATATGCTCGCCCTTCGATCCAATGTGAGAGTTCTCTCCCTTCGATCCAATGTGGGAGTTCTCTCCCTTCGATCCAATATGGGAGCTCTCCCTTCGATCCAATATGGGAGTTCTCTCCCTTCGATCCAATATGGGAGTTCTCTCCCTTCGATCCAATATGGGAGTTCTCTCCCTTTGATTTAATATGGGAGTTCTCTCCCTTCGATCCAATATGGGAGTTTCAACGTCAGACAGGGTGACAAACACGGAGGTACTGGACAGGGCTGGCCTCACAAACATCGAGGCCCTGATCATGAAACCCCAGTTGAGATGGACTGGCCACGTCATCCGCATGGGGGAGTCACGTCTACTACGTCAGTTCCTCTATGGCTTTCTGGAGCAGGGAGACAGGAACGTTGGACACCCCAACAAGCGTGTTAAGGACTAAGGGAAAGAACACTTTCGGCACGGGAACCTGCCACCAAGTGATCTCAAATTCCTAGCCAAGAACCGAACTGATAGGAGAGCGGCCTCAAGGTAAGTGACAGCCACCATCGATGGGACCAGACGGAGCCGAAACGCCATTGCCATGGAGAGAAGAAGGGCTGCAGTTCAAGACACCTGCAGAGCTGGCCTCTAGTGTCCCCTGTGATCCCGTCCATGTAGCTTGCGTTTTGGCCTTACGAGTCATATTAACAAACATCTTCGGAGGAGAGGCTGAACTGCGCTGCCTACAATTGTCGCGTGCGACAGGCAACCACCATTATTGCAGATAAGAGCGAAGGGAAGTTCCTGTAAGTACTTATTGTTTTTGCTTGGCACGTCATAGACGTTGAACCAAAGCTAATGCAGCCATACAGAGGGGTAGGGGCATCGTAGATGTTCACCAAGTATCATTCACACAAAGAGCATAACACGCATGGACAGACATACGACACAGGGTTGCAGCCAGTATGATATTGTCTATATATTTTAATAAACCCAGATTCTTCCCGTCCCAGGGATTGTAACCACGGCACTGCGCCTCGCACAAGTCTAAACCCAAAGCATGCTCGCCTATCTTCGCCTGTCAAAAGACATGGTTCCAACAAGCGAGTAGAGGCTGAGGGGCTGACCGTGTACTCAAGCAAGAGGACAGAGAACTGGGTGGTGGGCTGCCAGGAACTGGTGTACATTGTAGATAAGAGAGAAGTGAAGTTCCTGTAAGTTCTTATTGTTTCTGCATTATGTGTTTTGTGCGCCTTTGTGTGGTAGTGTGTGGGACAGTTTATACTTCAGTGTTTTTGTATTTGTCTATCCTGTCCTATTTGTACAGAAATTTTACCAAAGATAAAAAAAGAAAATCCTTTCAGTAAGGTGAAAATTACAGTGGTCACTCATACCTCAGTGTGTCTACAGATGTCTCACATACTTTTGCTGTCTTTTTCAGACGGCAGAGCTTCTCCTGACCAATGGAGTCCGTCTTTCAAAACGGCGTGACCTTGATCTTCCACTTTCTCCTGCTCTGCCTCGTGCTTGCGGCTTCACTTGGACCAAATGGCGCAACCTGGCGGAGGAAGGGGCGACAACTGCCGCTGGAGCTCGGGCAAGAGCCTCTTTCCTGCTGCAGCTCTCGCGCGGTGCTCCCACAATTTTCCATGCCGCTGTGTCATCAGGGGAGACAACCCTTCTCAAACACCTGCTCAAGTCCCCGCTGGTCGGGGGATTGGGGTTTGGAGAGATTGTCTCCCCTTCTCCTACTCTTCTGGCGGTTGCCAGCCACGATATGGCGTCCCTGGAGACATTGGGCCAGGCCTCGTTCTCTCCCAGCCCTCGTGACTGCCTGACCGATGCCGCCATTTTGTGCCTACTTTGTCCCAGGCAACCCGAAGATCTGCCAGCTCTCTTCAGAAACCGCCTCCGCTTCTCAGAAATCACAGACTTGCAACGCAAGGATCTTTTTGACAAGGTAAGCGATTGTTTCAAAGAAGGAAGGGGAGGAGGAGGAGGAGGAGGAGGAGGAGGAGGAGGAGGAGGAGGAGGAGGAGGAGGAGGAGGAGGAGGAGGAGGAGGAGGAGGAGGAGGAGGAGGAGGAGAGAATGAAAACGTGTTGATTTGAGTAATATATGTATTCTGAAATGTAAATAAGCACACTTTCCTGAATGACCGTTACTACTGCAGACTTTTCTTGGGGTTGTCATATTTAGAATGATAAGTTGTAACTTTGTGTTGCTGTCCTGGACCTCAGAGGCCATGGATATGCGATACCTTGCAACAAATTCAAATGTGATAGGTATTGCAGTGCTGATGATAATGGTAACAGAAATCCAAATCCACTCCAGCAGTCGAACTCCCGCTGTGAGCTCCTAACATAACTCACCCTTCTTTGGGCTGATAGTGATCAAAGCCTCTGTATGTGTATGCTATTGTCCTACCCAAACGATTCCCCTCGCTGTGTTGCCAGGTGGCAAATCTCCAGGAGGGAATAGGCACGGCACGGTCTCTGACGTCACTGGGCGGACCCCCTCTCACCAAGCCCCTTCCCCAGCGTGACCAGGAGCAGCTGCTGAGGTTGGCCTTGAACCACAGCCACGGCATTCTCTCCTCCCGCTTCCTGCTGACCTTGGCCCTGCTGCAGCATCCCTGGGCCCTAAGGGCCGTAACCCTACAGGTCAGGGACGATGCTGTGCTAGCCAAGGTCGTGGGGACCGGCCCACTATTGGAGGGCGGATTCGCCGACTTGCTCATTTTGCTGGCCCCGCTCTCCCCGCCCCCAAGCTCCACCCCTCGCCCCGCCTCTGCGAGCTCCACCCAGTCCGCTCCTGACCCGGTTCCTCCCACGAGGGCGGGGACAGCCCCAAGCAGAAAATCCTTGACCGATATCAGAATTGGCCAGCCTGCAGGGAAGGCAAAGACAGTGGGGACCAAGGGCCAGAAAGCAGATCTCATCACCACGCAGACGCCGGGCCCAGCCACTAGCAGTGGCCACGCCTCCGGAGATAGCCACGCCCCTGAGGCGGAGCCTCAACCTCGCCCCGCTTCCCAACTGGCGGAGTGCCTGAAGATGCTGGCCTTGAGAGTGCCCCTCTCTCTCCAGTCCGCCTCAATCCGCACGGCAGCCAGGAAGGGACATCTCGATGCCCTAAACGTTGTCTTGAAAGGCTTGATCCACAGAGGTGACGACCTTGACCCTGCATGGGAGCGCGTGCTGATCGCCGCCGCACGGGCAGGTCACGTGGACCTGGTCTCCATGCTCATTGAACGTTTCAAGTCACGTGGCGAGAGCGCCCACAGCATTCTTCTGCAGGCGACGTGTCTGGCCTGCGTCTTCCGCCGGAAGCAGGTACGTCTGACACAGTGAATGTTTAATGGCTGGTTTTGCATTTTGAATGATAATTTTATTTTTAAATATTGTACACTGTTTCTTATAAAAGAAAACAAACAAACAAACAAACAAAAATAACAAACAAACAAAACAAACAAACAAACAGGAAAAGGAGCAAGAAAGCAAACAAACCGCGCAATATTGAATAATGTAGATTGATACGCCACACAACAGCATCATGTATTTTTTCATATATATAATGATCATTCAGCCATTCTCTCGGAGAGAAGTACTGCTATTTTGAGTTGAATGTAAACTTTTTTTTAATCCACCCTGAATCTCGCCGTTATTCGCGAGCAATGTATGCACATTACTTTGTGATAGTTTTGTCAGGATCTAATTTTGCCCATCGATTTCGAGAGGCCAAAGAACTTTCATGTTACTTGAAAACACATACTTCTCAGCTATAACGCTTGTGATAGAAAAAAAACACTTTTCTCACAGTACCAGAAAGACTGCTTCTTTCTGTATCCTTTAGAGGTCGTCTGAACTTGTGCGTTCATGCTGTGAACGTCTTAACATGCGATATTAAATGCGTATGCTGTCGAATGAAAATCTTGTACAGTAAACGGATAATTATTGATTTCATCGTGAGGAGCATCTCAAAGATAATTTTTCCTCAAGGTCAACAATCTGTTTTTCGTACGAAAGAGAAAAGCAACAGGAAAAAAGGGACAGAATGGGGGATGGAAATAAATCAGAAGCCAAAGATACTCATCATATTTCTACTGAATTCTACCAAAACTAAGTCATGTCTGTGACAAATGGAAAATCAATTAAACAAACAGAACGAAATCAGCGTCCTTTCATAATGAACCCTTTCTGTAATAGTTCGGACCTCGACGGCCCTTACACTCATCAGGTGGATCACCTGAACTCATCGGCAAATACAAATGACTTTATTGTTGCTGAGTTGCCTCCCTTTGTCCACCAGACTGCGCAAGCGTTGCTGCAGCTGCCATTGCCCTGGCAGAAGGAGGTCGAGGTTTCAAGCTGGCAAGGGAGAGTGGTGAAGACTGTCCTGGAGTTTGCCATTGTGGGTGGCAATCCCTACATTGTGTCCCTCATCCTCAGCTCCGCCTACACCAACCTGTGAGTAATGGTTGATGACATTCTATACATGAAACAATGTGAAACACTGAGTCTTAGATGACCAATATGGTAAACCTTATTTGATTCTCTTGTCTTCTTGACGTTGTATGTTGCCTTCGTTCAGGAACTTTCAGGAAACGATAGTCACGAGAAATCTAATCTTCAATGAACTTAGGGTAGTTTCAGGGTAATGATGCACTACTTAAGGTCTTGTTTCTTGTTCGATGGGAAAATTTTTATTTACCTTAGTAAAGTATGTATCATTTCATATTCTTGGAGCTCTTCTGTGGGTAATCCACATGACCCATCAAAGTGACAGGCATTTTTATCTAATCCACCAGAGATATAAGCAAAAATCACTGAAGTAATGCAGGAAAAGTTCCAATGAGTGTCTTAGCCCATAGGATCGAAGATTGAAAATTTCCGTGGAATGGACAAATAGCGGTCAGTTAAAAAGGGAAATATCCTTCTTTGTATTGGTGTAGGGCATTGCCTTATTTTCCACCCTGTCCTCTTGTCAGAGCCGAGGCAGAAGACTACCTGATGGAGTGTCTGCAGCTCGCCTACGAGTGCGGTCGTCAGGAGGTGTGTGACGTCATCATGGCTACGGTCAAGGCCAAGGCCAGGGAGAGCGTGACGTCAGAGCTGAGAGAGACGCTGTTCCTGGTGGCAGCCAAGCAGGGTCACGTGACGCTGTGTCGACGGCTGCACCAGGAGTGGGAGGCAGGGGTGGGGGTGGCGGACGAGGAGGGCTACAGTGGACTACACTACGCGGCCCTTCGTGGTCTCAGGGCCCTCATGCAGGAGATGCTGGCCAAGCAGAGCGTGGCCAAGTGAGTGGACACTTGTTCTTCTCTCTTCTCTGTCTGTGGGAGCTGGCACAGGGCCTTGCTCTCGACATGCTCAAAGAAATACAGCGTTCTTGCAGTGTTGCCTTCAGTTGCTTGGAATGAGAGTTTTGGGATTTTGTTTCTCTCCAATGATGGTGAGATGTACAACTGGCTTATCTGTGTGTGTCTTCCTCTTTGCCTGTTTGTTTTGTTCATTAAATGTTTAAGTTGAGGAGAGTAAAACCGCATTAAGGACCCGTGTGAAATGTCGTCATGCCATGGTGGCATGTAAGAGAACTGGTAAAAGAGAGCAACTCTGGCACTATCTTCATCGTGGCTTGGACTGTCTCAATCTCCGGTAGAGGTCCCGATTACATTCAGATGAAACAGTGCTTCAGGTACATGCAGAAACTAGCTTTCTTTTTCATTTGTTGTCGAGTTTATACTCTACATTAATGAGAGAACTTTCCATATTAATCTTAACCTTTTGTGAGTTAATTCTCAGTCACTGATTCAGCCACTGAGTCAGTCAGTCAGTCAGTCAGTCAGTCAGTCAGTCAGTCAGTCAGTCAGTCAGTCAGTCAGTCAGTCAGTCACTGAGCCAGTCAGTCACTGAGCCGGTCTGTCAGTCACTAAGTCAGTCAGTCAGTCAATCAGCACAGTTTACTTATATAATTTTGCTCCCTTTAACTGTTTAAGCGTCTTTATAACACTGCATGCCCACTGACTGGTAGCTCTGCCATTCCTTTCCCAGCTACCTGAACATTCCCGCTAAGGACGGCATGACCCCGCTTGACCTGGCCAGACTCATGGGTCACACCGACCTCTCGCTCTACCTCCTCTACACGCACCGCGCATGCACAGGGCGCAGTGACATTGGGAAGGGCGTGTCCACGATGGCCGCCTCTGGTTGGCTGTCTCACCTCCTGAACGCCACACCCACCAAAAAGCGCGCCAAAACGAAATCAGTGCAGAGGCTGGAGTCGGTGGCTGAGGGTGTGGAGAGTGTGGGAGATGCGGCTTCCACAGGTAAATGACCTTGTGTCCGTCTTAGATGGACACCCAAGTAGAGTAGGATGTTGACCTAATAATTCTTGTGTACTAAATGTCAGGCTAACACTCTGAATGTAGAGAGGTTGTAACTATTCTAGATGTGTCATTATAAATGGAGTGATGGTCTCGCGATGTCATAGCAGAAGCTGACTGGGTTTATGAATGACCAAAATCTTCCCAAGTTTCTTCTCAACAGAATTAAAACACATGCTACTGATCCAACCTTATTTGAAATATACCTGCAACGATTACTTGCATGATAAATAATTCTGTAGTTACATTAACACTCGGGATTCCGTTTGTGCAGACGACAGTGATTCCAAGGAAAAGGCCGATGTCGAGGCAGCTGAACAGCCTGCCCCCTACCGACCGTGCTCTCAGACAAGGGAACTAACTCTGGAGAACATGCTCAGATCTGGCAACGACGCTGGTGCTGCCGCCTTACTGGAGGTAGGCCTTGCACATGGCTGTTCCCGTGAGGCAGACCGTGTTTTCGTGACACCAGTGAAAATTTCTGACAGGTTGTGAATGTTGTAAGACCTCATTCTTAAATCCTTCATATACATGGACGCAAAACTATAGTTCCATCTTCTTGGAGGATTCCTTCATCATCTTTACCTAGAACCTCCAAACCATCAATTTATTTGTCATGACATGGTGAATATTTGCCATTATCATGTTTTTGTGCAATATATGATTTAAAGACACTAGCTGAATAGCACTGGACCCTAGTTCCCTTTTTAGCACTTTTTGGGGGGACAAACCTAAATGTTCATTTTCTAATGATGGGTAAGAACAGTCAAAAGTTCAAAATCACATTATCGGTGACTGTGGAAATACGTCCTGGCCGGGGATCAATCGTTGGAACGTCTGCTTTTCAGGTCACACAAGACCGACTGGAGGACCTGGTGGGCGACGGGAAAATCCCCCACGTCTTGCGCTGGTGCCTACACTACCGCTGTCCTCGCAGTCTTACAGTCGTCCTCCACCTCATCCGCCGCCATTTGTTGTGTTCGTCACTTGACTTGTTGACCACGGAGGTCGAAGGTCGCACGGCCTTGACCTCTGCCGTGGAGACCTGCGACCCCGTCTTCGTGCAGGAGACCTTGACCCTCGTGGGAGAAGGAAACATTGTACATGAAGGGGTCAGCAAGAAAACCGGGGAAAACCTTCTGCATCATGCAGCACGTGCAGGAAACGTGGAGATCATGCAGATCCTGGCGAAGCGCGTGAGCAGCACGCTCTACACGCGCAAGGACAAGGGAGGTCTGCAGGCTGCTGCCACCGCCGTTGCCCTGGGTAACCGGCCCTTGCTGGGTCTGCTGCTGAAAGGCACGGACCCCGACTCCGCCAGACACAGGTTCCACGCCGGCCCGCCCCTGTCCTCCCGCTCCCTCTCCCCCCGGGCGGCCTCGGAGCACTCAGGCATCGTGCCACCCGCCACCCCCCGTGGTACTCCCCGTAGTACTCCCCGTGGTACTCCCCGTAGTACTCCCCTTGGTACTCCCTGTGGTACTCCCTGTGGTACTCCCCTTGGTACACCTCGTGGATCCCCTCGTGGATCCCCTCGCCCTCAGTCCATGAGAAGGGGGCCCGTGTCCCCCAGGTCGCTGTCATCTGTGCAGGAACAAGGATATCCTCGCCAGAAGGTGAGACATTGAACAGATATTAGACTGTTTGTGATTCATAGGTTCTTCGCTGACTTTGCTCCAATTTGCCAACAGCTCTGTTCACGCCGCAGCAGTTGGTCCGCGCGCGCGCACGTGTCTGCGAGCATGCATGTGTGCGTGTATGCGTGCGTGTGTGCTTTTTTTGCACAGTCGTGCGTGCGATCTTGAAATGATGACGTGCTTGTGCAGGTACTCGTAAAGCGTGACACTCTTCCTTTGTTTATGAAAGGAGTAGTGTTTGCTTCGTATGACAATAATACCAATTTTTGGAAAATGATCATCATGGACTGCCTTCCATCTTTCCAGAAGCTGGATTCCCCGCGGTCTCTGCAGTATCCTTCCCTACCCCGTGAATCGCAGTCTCCCCGCCCCAAGACTGCCCCAATCTCCGCCAGACATCCAGGAACACAGACCATGGGTGATTCGGGAACTGCCGTGCCTCCCTTAGCTCTGGGCGACGCCACCCAGGGGGTTGAGGCCGGTGCAGGGCCTGGCTCTCCGCGGTCGCCCCGCTCCTCCAGCTCTGCGTCCCCCTGCAGCTCCTCCAGGCAGCACGAGCTTCCCGACTGGCAATGCCTGGACTGCCTGCTAGACCGCGCCATTGGCTGGTCACGTGCCTTCCTGAAGGGAAGCCTCACCGACGACGCGGTGGCAAGGGACGTGTTTGCGAGGGCATCCTCGTCAGGCTTCTTTCCATACTACAGTGGCGGCTCTTCTCGATTCGTCCACGTCCTGGGCACGATTCTCGACTGGAGCAACAAGGGAGCTTCCCCACGCCTGGTGCACACGGCCCTGCACGTGATGGGCTTCGAGGCCAAATGCGAGCTGAGTCACGTGTTTATGGTTGCCAGTCGCGGCCAGTCCAGACCGGAACTCCTGGGCGAGCTGCTGAGGCGAGGGTTCCAGCAGGCCGCCATTTTTGTAGCAGACAACGCCGTCCCCTCCAAGGTCCCCCTGCGCCGAGACTTCCTTAAGGAAGCTGTGGGAATGAACCTGCTGGACTACGCGCGTGCGCAGATAGATGGCACTCCCGAGCTGTTGAAGGAGGCTGAGATTGCTCCTAGCGCCAAATCACCCCGAGCGGTGTCGCCGTCAAGCTTGGTTGGATCCCCAGGCAAAGCACAAGGCGATGGGACGCCGCCTGGGCCGTCAACTTCCGGTGCGCAGTCTCCCGACCCGCCTCCAGAAGGTTCGATACCAGGGAAGCAATCCCCAACTGCGGGAACTCCACGAGAGAGCGTCGGTTCGAGGAAGCAGTCACAAGCCGAGACAAGGCTGGCTCTTCGCGGGGACTCATCCTCCCAGCTGGCCACGGACTGCCTTGACGAAGTCTCCATACTGGACATCGCCTACGCCTTCGGTCACCTCGACTTCGCCAAGTAC
>JAWQFJ010012037.1:57500-60000 GCA_034096865.1 Theodoxus fluviatilis
AATCGTTTTCATTAAAACACCAAAATGTAAAAAAGTCACTTTCTTTTAAAACCTCGATTCTGAAAATTTGATAATATTGAATCGGACCTAACTTCCAGTCAGTGTGCAAAATCTCAAGGAAATCCGTCCAGTAGTTTTTGAGATATCAGCCGTGGAGACGGGACACACACACACAGACAGATAAAGTCTGTAGGACCTCCAGTAAACCTGGAGGGAAAATTGTCTAACTCTTATCGTAGGCATACTTTGAAGGAGGAAACGGTCCATTTCAAACCTGACTCTTATTCTCATGTTTACTCCTGATTGGACCAATGAAAAAACACAACTATTTCAAAGCCACCCGTCAATCATCCAGTCACATATTAATAAAGATTCGGTGCGGACAACAACCCATCTGAAGAAGGCTGGGTTTTTTGTAGTCCTCTATCACCAAGTGGTTAGAACGTTTGACCTGTGGTCGCTTGCGATACGTGGGTACAGCGTTCGAAACTGCATGAATCAAGGATTTTCACACCCAAGCAAGATGTTAAACTCACATTGTTTCTCCCCAACGACGAGTAAAATGGGTACCTGTGACGGCTGAGCTTGACATTGTGAATATTAACTTTGGCGCGTCCATTCGCAGTCTAGCTGTATGCTTCCCTGGGAGCTGAGATATAATTAGAATGATAAGAGGAGTAACCCAAAGACAAGGGGGTAAAAGTGTGCGGTTTGAGCACCCACCAGTGGGTGGAAAGTTACTATATAAAAACAAGCACCTTTACCTCTCTTGTCCAGGTGATACCAGACAGACTGAGCAGGGAGCAGGTGCTGCTGGAGGAGGAGATGGTGTGGCGCTTCTGGGTGCGAGATGGAGAGCTGGGGTTCAATCCCATGACGCTACCTCTCTACGTCATGCTGCATTTCCACCACCACTGTCTCACCTGCCTGCACCAGGGTCTGTCCAACGTCCTTGACATTGAACTCACCGCCAAGTCCACGTTCAAGGTCGGTCTAGTAGTTTCTGTTATGCAGGCTGAAAGAAACCGTTTCGCGGAATTTTCTTATTCATACTAAATATGCCTCCTATGGGCTACGAAGTATTCATTAAATTTTCTAAGATATTTTCAGTGGATCGTAGTGATTCATAACTCATTGTGAATATGTTGTTGACTTTGATGTAAAGGTCTCGAGAACTTTGAAAGCATCCATACATTTTGCAATTTTGCACTTCTATTGCAGCGTCGGATGAAATTACACTGAAAAAGTAATATCAATTCTGTCAATCCAAAATAAGACTAAAAGCTTCTTTATTCGAAAGAAGGTTAGAAAACTTGTCAATGGCATTATTTTTTAAAACTCGACTTCATCAGATCTTTATACTTTACCGAAAAAGACTCAACTGGAATGGCAAGCAGAAAATGTGTAAATTGTAATGCGCATTTCCACTCATTTTCCACCAGCATGCATCGCAACCGCCTCCAGCTTCAACCTGCGAGGCAAGATGGCGTCGACTGTCGGGCAACCTTCACCTTTACATAGATTGGCCTTCATTTGAGACTGTTTTGGAAGACGGCGCATGCGCACAGCTGTTCCGGGAGCAGCTCAGCCTGGAGTCCAAGCGTCTCAGCGCAGAAAGAGCCGCCATGTTGAGGTTGGCACTTCCGGGTCGGCGCATAGAGGTCCACGCAGCGCTTACCGTGGCGAGTTCCGGTCTCAGTTTCCATGGCGACACGCTGCGCATCTGCGTGCACGTGGCGCGCTCTACCGACGACTTCTGGCGTCTGGCAGAACTGGACATGGCATCGGAACTTCTGAGTATCGAAGTGCAGCAGGTGTGTGCTGTGGTGTGGTGTGATGTGGTGTAGTGTGGTGTGGTGTGGTGTGGTGTGGTGTGGTGTGGTGTGGTGTGGTGTGGTGTGGTGTGGTGTGGTGTGATGTGGTGTGATGTAATTTGGTGTGATATGGTGGGGTGTGATATGGTGTGAATTAACGTAAAAGTGCATGTGTGTGTGTGTTTGTGTGCACGCGCTCTCACGCGCGTGTGCTTGTGTGCGCGTGCCTATGAGAGCGCATGGAAGTGTGTGCTTCTGTGTGCATGTGCGTGCGCACCTACGTGTGTGTGTGGGTGTGTGCGTGTGTTTTGATGTGTGTGTTTGTGTGTGTGTATGTGTGTGTGTGTTTTGGCGTGCGCTCTTGCATGCGTATATGTGTAGATGTATCTGTATGTGTGTATGTACGGGTATTCGCGCACATGCGTGCATGTATGATGATGTGTGTATATATGTTCGCGTGCATGCATATTTGCATGAAGACGTGTGTGATATTGCATGTAAATATTACGTGCACAAATATTGTAATAATGCGATCGCTTTTGTATCATTTACTAAAACTGTTCTTTTCCTGTTGTTTGTCTCCTGTCACTTGTCTCTTTTCCTTCCAATCTCTAACATCGTTCCCTTCCTTGCCCCTCCCCCCCCCCCCCCACTCCCCCTCTCAACCCCATTTTTTTACAAGGCAC
>JAWQFJ010012037.1:67500-82500 GCA_034096865.1 Theodoxus fluviatilis
GTGTTGATACCAGTTGCTAGGCGCAGTGGTGTTGATACCAGTTGCTAGGCGCAGTGGTGTTGATACCAGATGCTAGGCGCAGTGGTGTTGATACCAGTTGCTAGGCGCAGTGGTGTTGATACCAGTTGCTAGGCGCAGTGGTGTTGATACCAGTTGCTAGGCGCAGTGGTGTTGATACCAGATGCTAGGCAGTCTCGCAGTGGTGTTGATACCAGATGCTAGGCAGTCTCGCAGTGGTGTTGATACCAGATGCTAGGCGCAGTGGTGTTGATATCAGATGCTAGGTAGTCTCGCAGTGCTGTTGATACCAGATGCTAGGTAGTCTCGCAGTGGTGTTGATACCAGATGCTAGGCAGTCTCGCAGTGGTGTTGATACCAGATGCTAGGTAGTCTCGCAGTGGTGTTGATACCAGATGCTAGGTAGTCTCGCAGTGGTGTTGATACCAGTTGCTAGGCAGTCTCGCAGTGGTGTTGATACCAGATGCTAGGTAGTCTCGCAGTGGTGTTGATACCAGATGCTAGGTAGTCTCGCAGTGGTGTTGATACCAGATGCTAGGCAGTCTCGCAGTGGTGTTGATATCAGATGCTAGGCGCAGTGGTGTTGATACCAGATGCTAGGCGCAGTGGTGTTGATACCAGATGCTAGGCAGTCTCGCAGTGGTGTTGATATCAGATGCTAGGCGCAGTGGTGTTGATACCAGATGCTAGGTAGTCTCGCAGTGGTGTTGATACCAGATGCTAGGCAGTCTCGCAGTGGTGTTGATATCAGATGCTAGGCGCAGTGGTGTTGATACCAGATGCTAGGTAGTCTCACAGTGCTGTTGATACCAGATGCTAGGTAGTCTCGAAGTGGTGTTGATACCAGATGCTAGGTAGTCTCGCAGTGGTGTTGATACCAGATGCTAGGTAGTCTCGCAGTGGTGTTGATACCAGATGCTAGGTAGTCTCGCAGTGGTGTTGATACCAGATGCTAGGTAGTCTCGCAGTGGTGTTGATACCAGATGCTAGGTAGTCTCGCAGTGGTGTTGATACCAGTTGCTAGGCGCAGTGGTGTTGATACCAGATGCTAGGTAGTCTCGCAGTGGTGTTGATACCAGATGCTAGGCAGTCTCGCAGTGGTGTTGATACCAGTTGCTAGGCAGTCTCGCAGTGGTGTTGATACCAGATGCTAGGCAGTCTCGCAGTGGTGTTGATACCAGATGCTAGGTAGTCTCGCAGTGGTGTTGATACCAGATGCTAGGCGCAGTGGTGTTGATACCAGATGCTAGGTAGTCTCGCAGTGGTGTTGATACCAGATGCTAGGTAGTCTCGCAGTGGTGTTGATACCAGATGCTAGGCAGTCTCGCAGTGGTGTTGATACCAGATGCTAGGCAGTCTCGCAGTGGTGTTGATACCAGATGCTAGGTAGTCTCGCAGTGGTGTTGATACCAGATGCTAGGCGCAGTGGTGTTGATACCAGATGCTAGGTAGTCTCGCAGTGGTGTTGATACCAGATGCTAGGCGCAGTGGTGTTGATACCAGATGCTAGGTAGTCTCGCAGTGGTGTTGATACCAGATGCTAGGCAGTCTCGCAATGGTGTTGATACCAGATGCTAGGCGCAGTGGTGTTGATACCAGATGCTAGGTAGTCTCGCAGTGGTGTTGATACCAGATGCTAGGTAGTCTCGCAGTGGTGTTGATACCAGATGCTAGGCAGTCTCGCAGTGGTGTTGATACCAGATGCTAGGTAGTCTCGCAGTGGTGTTGATACCAGATGCTAGGTAGTCTCGCAGTGGTGTTGATACCAGATGCTAGGCGCAGTGGTGTTGATACCAGTTGCTAGGCGCAGTGGTGTTGATACCAGTTGCTAGGCGCAGTGGTGTTGATACCAGTTGCTAGGCGCAGTGGTGTTGATACCAGTTGCTAGGCGCAGTGGTGTTGATACCAGATGCTAGGCAGTCTCGCAGTGCTGTTGATACCAGATGCTAGGCGCAGTGGTGTTGATACCAGATGCTAGGTAGTCTCGCAGTGGTGTTGATACCAGATGCTAGGCGCAGTGGTGTTGATACCAGATGCTAGGCAGTCTCGCAGTGCTGTTGATACCAGATGCTAGGCAGTCTCGCAGTGGTGTTGATACCAGATGCTAGGCGCAGTGGTGTTGATACCAGATGCTAGGTTGTCTCGCAGTGGTGTTGATACCAGATGCTAGGTAGTCTCGCAGTGGTGTTGATACCAGATGCTAGGCGCAGTGGTGTTGATACCAGATGCTAGGCAGTCTCGCAGTGGTGTTGATACCAGATGCTAGGCGCAGTGGTGTTGATACCAGATGCTAGGCAGTCTCGCAGTGGTGTTGATACCAGTTGCTAGGCAGTCTCGCAGTGGTGTTGATACCAGATGCTAGGTAGTCTCGCAGTGGTGTTGATACCAGATGCTAGGTAGTCTCGCAGTGGTGTTGATACCAGATGCTAGGTAGTCTCGCAGTGGTGTTGATACCAGATGCTAGGCAGTCTCGCAGTGGTGTTGATACCAGATGCTAGGCAGTCTCGCAGTGGTGTTGATACCAGATGCTAGGCAGTCTCGCAGTGGTGTTGATACCAGATGCTAGGTAGTCTCGCAGTGGTGTTGATACCAGATGCTAGGTAGTCTCGCAGTGGTGTTGATACCAGATGCTAGGCAGTCTCGCAGTGGTGTTGATACCAGATGCTAGGTAGTCTCGCAGTGGTGTTGATACCAGTTGCTAGGCAGTCTCGCAGTGGTGTTGATACCAGATGCTAGGTAGTCTCGCAGTGGTGTTGATACCAGATGCTAGGTAGTCTCGCAGTGGTGTTGATACCAGATGCTAGGCAGTCTCGCAGTGGTGTTGATATCAGATGCTAGGCGCAGTGGTGTTGATACCAGATGCTAGGCGCAGTGGTGTTGATACCAGATGCTAGGCAGTCTCGCAGTGGTGTTGATATCAGATGCTAGGCGCAGTGGTGTTGATACCAGATGCTAGGTAGTCTCGCAGTGGTGTTGATACCAGATGCTAGGCAGTCTCGCAGTGGTGTTGATATCAGATGCTAGGCGCAGTGGTGTTGATACCAGATGCTAGGTAGTCTCACAGTGCTGTTGATACCAGATGCTAGGTAGTCTCGAAGTGGTGTTGATACCAGATGCTAGGTAGTCTCGAAGTGGTGTTGATACCAGATGCTAGGTAGTCTCGCAGTGGTGTTGATACCAGATGCTAGGTAGTCTCGCAGTGGTGTTGATACCAGATGCTAGGTAGTCTCGCAGTGGTGTTGATACCAGATGCTAGGCAGTCTCGCAGTGGTGTTATACCAGTTGCTAGGCAGTCTCGCAGTGGTGTTGATACCAGATGCTAGGCGCAGTGGTGTTGATACCAGATGCTAGGCAGTCTCGCAATGGTGTTGATACCAGATGCTAGGCAGTCTCGCAATGGTGTTGATACCAGATGCTAGGCGCAGTGGTGTTGATACCAGATGCTAGGTAGTCTCGCAGTGGTGTTGATACCAGATGCTAGGTAGTCTCGCAGTGGTGTTGATACCAGATGCTAGGCAGTCTCGCAGTGGTGTTGATACCAGATGCTAGGCAGTCTCGCAGTGGTGTTGATACCAGATGCTAGGCGCAGTGGTGTTGATACCAGATGCTAGGCGCAGTGGTGTTGATACCAGTTGCTAGGCGCAGTGGTGTTGATACCAGTTGCTAGGCGCAGTGGTGTTGATACCAGTTGCTAGGCGCAGTGGTGTTGATACCAGTTGCTAGGCGCAGTGGTGTTGATACCAGATGCTAGGCAGTCTCGCAGTGCTGTTGATACCAGATGCTAGGCAGTCTCGCAGTGGTGTTGATACCAGATGCTAGGCGCAGTGGTGTTGATACCAGATGCTAGGTAGTCTCGCAGTGGTGTTGATACCAGATGCTAGGCAGTCTCGCAGTGGTGTTGATACCAGATGCTAGGTAGTCTCGCAGTGGTGTTGATACCAGATGCTAGGCAGTCTCGCAGTGGTGTTGATACCAGATGCTAGGCAGTCTCGCAGTGGTGTTGATACCAGATGCTAGGTAGTCTCGCACTGGTGTTGATACCAGATGCTAGGCAGTCTCGCAGTGGTGTTGATACCAGATGCTAGGTAGTCTCGCAGTGGTGTTGATACCAGATGCTAGGTAGTCTCGCAGTGCTGTTGATATCAGATGCTAGGTAGTCTCGCAGTGGTGTTGATACCAGATGCTAGGCAGTCTCGCAGTGGTGTTGATACCAGATGCTAGGCAGTCTCGCAGTGGTGTTGATACCAGATGCTAGGTAGTCTCGCAGTGGTGTTGATACCAGATGCTAGGTAGTCTCGCAGTGGTGTTGATACCAGATGCTAGGTAGTCTCGCAGTGGTGTTGATACCAGATGCTAGGTAGTCTCGCAGTGGTGTTGATACCAGATGCTAGGTAGTCTCGCAGTGGTGTTGATACCAGTTGCTAGGCAGTCTCGCAGTGGTGTTGATACCAGTTGCTAGGCAGTCTCGGAGTGGTGTTGATACCAGATGCTAGGTAGTCTCGCAGTGGTGTTGATACCAGATGCTAGGTAGTCTCGCAGTGGTGATGATACCAGGGGCGGGTTTGAAAATGCGAAGATCTCGGTAGATCTACGTAGATCTCGCCGAATGGGCAGTTTCATTCTTTGCTTGCTATCGAGCCAATCGTAGACGAGCGTAGATTGAGCGAGGCAGCTTGAGAGGTGCCTAGCTTTTAAGATTCAAGATGGCGGACAGCATGAGTACAGTGCGCGCCGCGATCTTGGAGACAAATGTTCGGCGTGGATGCGTTGACCTGCATTCGATGTGTAAACTGTAGGGGGTTTCACGATCTATTAATGCATTCAACATACACCTTTGATAAATTAATGCTGTGCATGGCTTATATTTTCTTTGGATGGGTTGCTAGTATCTCGAAATAGAGCGTTTTCTGAGTGAACCGGCAACACGTCGGCCATTGAAATGTGGCTAGTTCACCTCTTGTCGTGACGTCTACGCATGCGCATTATTTCGTCACGTTGGGTAGTTTCTTTTTTAGCTAGCTCTTACTGCGAAGCAAGATCTTGCGACCAAGATCGACTACCTATTTTCAAACCCGCCCCTGATGCTAGGTAGTCTCGCAGTGGTGTTGATACCAGATGCTAGGTAGTCTCGCAGTGGTGTTGATACCAGATGCTAGGTAGTCTCGCAGTGGTGTTGATACCAGATGCTAGGCAATCTCGCAGTGGTGTTGATACCAGATGCTAGGCAGTCTCGCAGTGGTGTTGATACCAGATGCTAGGCAGTCTCGCAGTGGTGTTGATACCAGATTCTAGGCAGTCTCGCAGTGGTGTTGATACCAGTTGCTAAGCAGTCTCGCAGTGGTGTTGATACCAGTTGCTAGGTAGTCTCGCAGTGGTGTTGATACCAGATTCTAGGCAGTCTCGCAGTGGTGTTGATACCAGTTGCTAGGCAGTCTCGCAGTGGTGTTGATACCAGTTGCTAGGCAGTCTCGCAGTGGTGTTGATATCAGATGCTAGGTAGTCTCGCAGTGGTGTTGATACCAGTTGCTAGGCAGTCTCGCAGTGGTGTTGATACCAGATGCTAGGCAGTCTCGCAGTGGTGTTGATACCAGATGCTAGGCAGTCTCGCAGTGGTGTTGATACCAGATGCTAGGTAGTCTCGCAGTGGTGTTGATACCAGATGCTAGGCAGTCTCGCAGTGGTGTTGATACCAGATGCTAGGTAGTCTCGCAGTGGTGTTGATACCAGATGCTAGGCAGTCTCGCAGTGGTGTTGATATCAGATGCTAGGCAGTCTCGCAGTGGTGTTGATACCAGATGCTAGGTAGTCTCGCAGTGGTGTTGATACCAGATGCTAGGTAGTCTCGCAGTGCTGTTGATACCAGATGCTAGGTAGTCTCGCAGTGGTGTTGATACCAGATGCTAGGTAGTCTCGCAGTGCTGTTGATACCAGATGCTAGGTAGTCTCGCAGTGGTGTTGATACCAGATGCTAGGTAGTCTCGCAGTGGTGTTGATACCAGATGCTAGGTAGTCTCGCAGTGGTGTTGATACTAGATGCTAGGCGCAGTGGTGTTGATACCAGATGCTAGGCAGTCTCGCAGGGGTGTTGATACCAGATGCTAGGTAGTCTCGCAGTGGTGTTGATACCAGATGCTAGGTAGTCTCGCAGTGGTGTTGATACCAGATGCTAGGTAGTCTCGCAGTGGTGTTGATACCAGATGCTAGGCAGTCTCGCAGTGGTGTTGATACCAGATGCTAGGCAGTCTCGCAGTGGTGTTGATACCAGATGCTAGGCGCAGTGGTGTTGATACCAGATGCTAGGTAGTCTCGCAGTGGTGTTGATACCAGATGCTAGGTAGTCTCGCAGTGGTGTTGATACCAGATGCTAGGCAGTCTCGCAGTGGTGTTGATACCAGATTCTAGGCAGTCTCGCAGTGGTGTTGATACCAGATGCTAGGTAGTCTCGCAGTGGTGTTGATACCAGATGCTAGGTAGTCTCGCAGTGGTGTTGATACCAGATGCTAGGCGCAGTGGTGTTGATACCAGATGCTAGGTAGTCTCGCAGTGGTGTTGATACCAGATGCTAGGTAGTCTCGCAGTGCTGTTGATACCAGATGCTAGGCAGTCTCGCAGTGGTGTTGATACCAGATGCTAGGTAGTCTCGCAGTGCTGTTTTGAGAATCAGTTGATCCAGGCTTTTCTTTTACACCAACCAATTATCACTGACTCATGCGTGTTGGTGAAACCATGGAATGACGCCCCTGAGGGACACAAGCACACACACAAACAAAAACATACACGTCACAAACACATGACTATGCACGAACGCAAGTACACAGAATGTCGTTACTTGGTGCATGCAATCTGTTGCGATTTCGTCCTTTAAACCTTTAAAGTGTACTAGTAGTCTAATTATTAGCCAGATATCTTTTTCTAGAAAGAAAAATGTACTCATGATCTTAGCAGACTAGTGCTGCACTTGAAGATGAAACGACAGTCCCAAGAATTTTGGTGTCACATAGGAATCATTTTCCTCTGGGCACCACCTACAACGTAACGCGAAGACAGTCATCAGCGTGATAAAGTGCTTACACAGTTCTCTCCCCTTCAACACCAGGCTATGGACAGCGTGGCAGAGGCTATTACGCAAGTCTGCGCGCAAATCCCAACTGCGCGTGCGCGGCTGCACGAGGAACTGACGTCACTGGCTCTTGAGTTCGAGGCAGGCCTGGGCGTGGTGGCGGACTTCCGGCACGGCGCACTCCGATGCGCAGTCACCCAGAGCGGTCAATTGGTGTCACGTGACAGACTGGCCGCTGACATTGCTCTGGCACTGCAACCTGAGGATACTGGGATGTCTCACGTGCCCATGGCCAGGTAGGTCACGTGACAATGCGCTCTGGAGCATAGTTTGGTGGTAAATAAACACCCATGTGTCATGGGTGTGGCACTGCATGAGGTTTTTTCGTGTTCATGCAACTACATATTTATTTTAAGATTGCTTTGCGTCATTTTGTAAACTAGTTTATTCTTTTTTAGAAATAAGCTTTCCCTAGCAATTACATCAATCCACGAAGGGAGATGTTCTAGTATATAGAAAATGCTTGTGTCTTGTCGAAATTGTTCGAGTGTTATGTATGAATGTTTGAACAGTGAGTTATTCCACGAACTGTGCTGGACTTTGGTACATGAAACCAAGAGAGCTTCGTTCATGAGCAGAAAGACCTTGACTGCAACACTGGGAAAGTTTCTTCTGAGAAACTCCCACGACAGTCTTGATCTGTTCCTACTGAGTCCAAGTCTGTTTTCCCAGATGGAGTAACTAGAACAACGATTTCAAAATGGCCGCTGCGTGAATAACGTCTATGGGGATTCTTAGGCGAAAGCAAACTACGTATCTCTAGAGCGGAAGAGCGGTCACGTACGCACTGTGGCGCGGCCTTTGGAGTCCGCGTGCTCTTTGTTTTATACATTTTTACTGGGAAGTTAATGACTTCTATGAACACGGTCAAAGTTATTCTGAAGCTCATATTTGGTGTACTTGAAGACTAGCTATTAGCAGATTTGCTGCTGCACTTTTTTGACGTAACCAATTTCTATCTCCGTGAAAACAGCCTCGGGTTATGTCTGTATGGCACTGTTCCGCGTGCTATTTGTTTTATACATTTTTACTGGGAAGTTAATGACTTCTATGAACATGGTCAAAGTTATTCTGAAGCTCATACTTGGTATTTTCTGTAGGGACATCTAGTCATCTAAAAGTGATCAACCATCCATGGATCATTCTACCACACATTTAACTGATTCTTTGATTGTGCCTGCCCATGAAACCTCAGTGTGCTCTTTGTGTTGGGTCCTTGCACGACAAGACCCAGCTGAGGTAACGTCCTTATTTTGTCCATGACAGGTTCCTGGTGTCTGACGGGACGACAGCGATGACTCGAATATCCGACGCGGAGTCGTCCACTGTGGTCACTCAGAGCGAGGTCTCGCTGCGTGCAGGCAGACACCGCCACTCTCCAGCCATCCAGCGTATCGTGCGTCCACGCTCCATCAACAGGTAACACCTTGTGATGTCCATCATCGTCCTCCTTCAGGTGTACTGCTGTTTGCAGAGAGCGATGCTTATCTGATTTACCAGTAGGTAATTCTTGGTGTAAGCCGTTGTTCTTGACTAGATGTTTCACTCAGTGTACAATGCGTTCCCGGCCCAATAAAATACATTTACTTTTCTTGGCTATTCTGGTCCTGTATCAGGTCGATTATCTTTGTTGAGCGATTTCCCATTCACACAATATGATATGTTGTGTTTTGTACGAGTTTGACCTGTAAACGGTACGCTTATTGATGCGTTGTTTGTCAAAATCCACAAACAGGACCCACGCAGGAACTCATGTTACAAATCCATTCTTGTCCTGCTCTGGGAATGGTGCCTCACCCAACACATCCTACCTCCGTGCTCTGTGTTTACACTCCGTTTTGTATTGCTACATCATCCATCGTGTCTTACTCCCTATTCCACCAAGAGAGTAATTGATTGTCATATCGGATTTCATCAGGCATTGAATACAAGATAAAACATTTCGTGGGTGTCTGTACCTGTAACATGCGTTTTTGTCCTGTCTTATTGTCCATTCTTGACAAATTATCAAAAACTACTGAGCTTACTCAGTTTACCGACAGATATATCCCACTGTGTTGCCTCTCTCTTCCACTGCAAAAGAACAGAAACGAAAAGGAAGAAAATGTTAACCTTCACGTTTTGTTATTAACATACTAAGTTAGGGTCACATCAAGGGCTGTCATTGTTTACTGTTCACAAGTACACCGTGAACAGTGTTTCAGTGTTCAATCACATTGAAGACAATAGGAACTTATCCTTTTTTCAATGAGCATTGCTGACAGGCGTACAGGACAGAGTAGTACCAGCAATGGTTTGTGATGACAGCATTTCTCAATAACACAAAGCGATGACGACAATGCTCAGTTGACGATCTTCAGTTCTCCCTACTCAATGCTCGTTGTTATTGTTGTTGCGTACCTGGGCTAAACACTCCCAGGATCACCCAAGTGGGTGAGATGATTGCGTGAGTGACTGTTTTTGAACACCCCGCCATATAGGCAGCCACACTCCGTCTTCAGGGGATTTGAGCTCTGTCTCCAGAGAATGTCAGTTGTTATGTTAGGAGCTTACCACGGCTGAAGATAATCCCCACATAACAGTACAACATAACAACATTTTGCTGCAGCCTTGGTTTTTGGCTGGAGTCAACAAATAACAACAGCCTTTGCCCAAGGCAAGCTCAATGCTCGTTAATCCAGGACAGGACCGTATCGGAGGTGTAAGCTCAATAAGAAAGAGAACGTGCAAAGTTAAAGTCACACATTGGTGTAAGCTCAATAAGAAAGAGAGCGTGCAAAGTTAAAGTCACACATTGGTGTAAGCTCAATAAGAAAGAGAGCGTGCAAAGTTAAAGTCACACATTGGTGTAAGCTCAATAAGAAAGAGAACGTGCAAAGTTAAAGTCACACATTGCCCGCCGGCGGTTGGCCGTCAAGGATTGACGTAGAATGTCGGAGAAAGATAGGAAAACATCAAGTATGTTCACTATTCACAGGCACAATCATGTCAGGGCAACAGTAAAGCTGGGGTTCTTTTCCCCCCGCTATTCAGAGACACTCTCAAGACAGGGCAATGATAAAGCTGGGCTTTTTGTTTGACTATTCACAGACACACCCGTGACAAGGCAACGCAAAAGCTGTTTGAGGCGGTCAGTAACGGACAGACCGGAAACATGGAGGTCTTCCTGGACATCGGTGCTGACGTCAACGCCAGAGATGAGGTAAGTGTTATGGTCGTTGACCTGTTGTGGTTGAGGATGGGACAGATAGTGGAGATGGTGTCGGTTCACGTATTTATTGACGTAGCCATTCAAGCTGGAGAACAAGGGAGGTTACTCCGCAAGGGTAATTTTTCCTAATGGAGTTGCTTCCCTTGCACGGCAGCTCGGATGGCGCAGAATAGACATTATTCACGCGAGATACTTCCGGTTTTCAAATCGAGGATAACTGGGCAAACATCATGGCGTCTTCTATGGCCAGCACCAGTACCAGTACATGGAGTGGAAATCTCCTTCATGTGCCTCCATTCTCGCATGGAAATGTTGAAATATGGGCAAGTGATGTTGTTTTTCTTGTTTATAGCTGGGAAACTGCAATGTTTACACCAGGAAGCAAGAGCATTCCATCACTTCGCACGACCTAACATACTAACAATCTCTACTCATGAGAAACCTATTGTGATTGGTCCAAAAATATAAATCAGCCAATGGTAGAGAGCAATGTATAGAGTCTTGATCACACCAGACATGTTGATGTCGGCATGGCAGACGATGCAAGCCCAGCTGGCAATAGTCGCTTATCTCGCAGTTTTGACTCAAAATGAAGTATATGATCAGATATAACAAACTATCTGCAAAGACAGCCCATGGTTATATTAGCGTAATAAATTAACATATAGGCTTACTGACCTTATTTCAAGAAACACCAGTCATAATGATCAACACTACAGATCTAGATCTACAAGAGAGAAGGGTAACCTGTTTTACCTTCGATGTCATGCACAAATCCTTCGATGAACTTTTCGTATCCTTTCCCTTTCTTTCTACTGGGTATGTAGTAGTAGTAGTAGTAGTAGTAGTAGTAGTAGTAGTAGTTGAAAGGCTAGATGTAGGCCGTGAAGCCTTTTGAACGCCCCATCGTAATGTGTTGCGTTATATAACGTACGGTCTTAGCGCAATTTTCCTATTGCGACAGTGTCACTCATCATAGCTTCTAGATAACGATATGAATGTAGGATCCTTGTCCAGTTGGTTTTTGAAAACATTAGTAGTCGGTGCAGTCTTGAGCTGAAACGGAAGGTTATTCCACAGGTTAGCAACACGATTACTGAAACAATACTTTCTTAGGTTAGTATTACTACGTTGAATAAACACTTTTCCGTCTGCATTTCTCGTACTGGTACAACTTGGTGACTTAAAGAAGTCGCTCCACTCCACGTCTACGAGATTATTGTATGATTAATAAGCCTCTATTAGGTCACCACGAATCCTTCTTCCTTTTAGTGAGTGCAGATTCAAATACTCTAACTAAGCGCTCGCTGTAAGACATCTCCCGACATTCACTCAACAACTTGATAGCCCTGCGCTGGACTCGCTCCACAGCTGACTGTCTTTTTAAATGTGGGTACCAACATCACTTGCCCATATTTCCGCATTTCCACGCGAGAATGGAGGTACATGAAGGAGATTTCCACTCCATGTACTGGTACTGGTGCTGGCCATAGAAGACGCCATGATGTTTGCCCAGTTCTCGTCGTTTTCGATTTCAAAATGGCCGCTGCGTGAATAACGTCTATGGGGATTCTTAGGCGAAAGCAAACTACGTATCTCTAGAGCGGAAGAGCGGTCACGTACGCACTGTGGCGCGGCCTTTAGAGTCCGCGTGCTCTTTGTTTTATACATTTTTACTGGGAAGTTAATGACTTCTATGAACACGGTCAAAGTTATTCTGAAGCTCATATTTGGTGTACTTGAAGACTAGCTATTAGCAGATTTGCTGCTGCACTTTTTTTGACGTAACCAATTTCTATTTCCGTGAAAACAGCCTCGGGTTATGTCTGTATGGCACTGTTCCGCGTGCTATTTGTTTTATACATTTTTACTGGGAAGTTAATGACTTCTATGAACATGGTCAAAGTTATTCTGAAGCTCATACTTGGTTTACTTGAAGACTAGCTATTAGCAGATTTGCTGCTGCTCTCAGTTTGACGTAACCAATTTCTACTTCCGTGAAAACAGCTCGGATTATGACTGTGTGGTATTTTCTAAGCTTCTGTTCCAGGCCTTGTTGATAGCGGGGCTAAAAATAAACATGCCTAGGTCGCAGCTGGCAGGAAGTCTCTGCAGCGTGCAAGTGACAGCCAGTCTGGGGAGAGCTTTGGGAGTACCTCTACACACTGTGTAATACCGTCTTGCGCTCACATTTAATGATATTTCTAATAAGCGGATCATGTAGTTGAAAAGCTGTGCTTTGTAACGATGCTAATCATGAATACATTTAACAATTTCGCCACCGAGTAATATACGGTTACATATCGATTCGGGGTTTTTTCCTGCCTAAACTGTCAGAGGCAAACTTTCCTTGGTTTAGTGGAGCAATAGCACTAGAATGCGATTTGACTACATGCACTGACCTACATGATTTGACATAGCAGCGGCGTACAAGAAGAGGGTCTTATCTGATTCATCGTTAAATTCATCCATTTATCATCCCTTGTCATCCATAAGTGTATGTCCAAGAGGAAGTAAACTGCAGTCACAACTGTCCATACTGAACTATATGAAATAAATACTCACACATTGATATTTACGAAGGTTGAAAGAGCCATCTTATTTGTGCACTGATTTTCATTTTCTTTCCCAACCTCTCGCCGTCCAGAATACTGCATTCACGAAGAGGAAGCACAAAGTCACACAAATGATGACTGTGCAAGTTGAAGATGTAGTCACAATTATCTCCCTCAATACTCTCATTTCTCATGTCATCTGAAACTTGGCATCCACAAGAAGCCGAACTATGTTCACCACTTATGAAGATGAACGCCATTGGTGAACGTTGAACGAAAACGTTATCCTTACTGAACACAAGAGTGTCAGTCTCGTCTGTCTGTCTGTCTTCTCTCTCTCTCTCTCTCTCTCTCTCTCTCTCTCTCTCTCTCTCTCTCTCTCTCTCTCTCCACATCACTCTCCACCACCACCCTCTCTCTCCACCTCCCTCTCTCCACCTTTACCTCTACCTCTCTCTCTCTCTCTCTCTCTCTCGCAGACAAACCGTTGCTCGAAGTACATACATGACGCATATTATAGTAAAGAGGAAGTTCAGCTCTTTCATACTGTAATACATCGATTTACAATGAACAAAGGAGCAAACGAAGAATGTTCACATTCCAGAAGTAGCCACTGGCCCCAGTTAGGAAGCGTGAGAGTGTCATGAAAATCCGCCGGTTCCTAAAAATAGATCCGGCACAGATACTTTCATTGGTCCACTTTCGCGGAAGAAGCTTATTTCGCCATGCTGATTGGACCGACACATATACATAAATACATCAGGAAAACCCAACCGCGCTTCTCACCCACAAACTGTCACCGCTCCCGCTATCCGTCCCGTCCCCCCCCCCCCCCCCAACCCCCTCCCGTCCTCCTCAACCCCCCTCCCGTCCTCCCCAACCCCCGTCCCGTCCCCCCACCCCCCATCCCGTCCCCCCACCCCCCGCCTCTCTTCCTACAAGCCCTTCCCTATCCTCGTCTGCCAGCGAACGCCGGATCTATTTTTAGGGACCGGCAGATTTTCATGACAAGCCGCCCAACAAGCCTCTCGCTGCCAGCGCTATTTTTAGATTGCCTGACCCAATTTCTGACCGGCGTATCCTGTATCACTTCAGCTCAACTAAAAGTCTGTGGGAGAACGACCCTGCTTGATGGACATATTCATGACCAACAGTCTAAAACATCACAGTAAGGACGTCTCACAACGGGCTGGACATAGGACGCCACCCAACTAGCTGTAGATCTTAATGAAGGCCAGCAATGTACATACAATAAATATCATCGTCGTCTCCTTTCCGTCGGTGTTTGAATATCACATTTTAATGTGCAGACTTCGTGACCACATCAGCAGCAGTTGGTATGTGTCGAATAATCTAATCGTCATCACGTGAGCGGTTTGAGCATTCATCAATGGGTGGAAAAGACGCGACATAAAAAGAAAAAAATTTACCTTTGATTATCAAGGCCCTTCTCACGAATTCAGAAAACTTTCCAAAGAGTTTCTAAGCAATCAGATTATTCATGCATACTGTTGTAACTTGGTAGGTGTACTGTATGCCGGACAAGCAATACACTTGTGAATTTAGACATAGACGCATGCATTGGTTGTCATCCTGCAATACATTTTGTACAAAGAAACGGACATTTGAAATCAAATCCAACAAAGGAATCAACATTCTGCGGTAATGCCAGCAAAATGCATGCAAATAAACAAATGAATCACCAGAAATACAGGAATTTCCTGGGATGCATCAGGCTTACCCAGCAATGTTTACACACAGCAAACAACCCAGCCAGTCTTTGTCATGTCAAATCTTCATTGTTTGTACTAAATTTGTCATTCAAGGTACAACCGCCAATTGAAAGGAGCATGATAAGGTCTTGCTGATGCAATAGTAAATTTAACGTCGTTGACATACCAAACCCTACCAGAGACAAACTTGTCATGTTCGACTAACAGAAAGTGAACATCCGAATGCATTTTAATAATAATAATAATAATAATAATAATAATAATAATAATAATAATAATAATAATAATAATAATAATAATAATAATGAGTATTTATATAGCGCTTTCCGTGCACAAAGCGCTTTACAAAGTTTAAAAAGAACA
>JAWQFJ010012037.1:87500-118305 GCA_034096865.1 Theodoxus fluviatilis
TTAAATAAATATGTTTGCTGAAGTTTGTCCATCTCCAATTCTTCCTCGTTTCGTACCTCGAGCACATCATTGCCTCTTTCTTCTGCAAGAATACTTGTTCTTGAAAAACCTTGCTCTGTTATTGTGTATATCCGCAAAGCAAACCGTCTTCATTTCTCTTAACCTCTTACTTCTCATGAGTCAGTCCACATATCTGTAACGTATTCCCCCCATACACAGCGCGGGGAGACACCTGCCTGCGTGAGCAACAACCCTGACATAGTGGACCTGATGTACGAATCTGCCCTCACCGTCTTCGGCATCAAGAATGGGTGAGCTGGCACTGGAGCCTGCCTTTTATATCACCTGCAAAACGGTTCTACTTTGAACAACATATACAAAGCTGTGCTATGCTCCACTATGTTTTAATTAGAAATTGAACAGACAGAAAGGTCTTATCCTGAAAGTGACACTGGAAATGCTGTGATAGAAACAAACCCACATGTTAGAACAAGAGCCCGATCGAGCAGTTTAAATCTTAATTATGGCAGATATATTATCAGCTCGCTGGAATGCCTAATATATTTTTGTAGTGTTTTTGGATGTTTAGCTATTTTCTCTCTCCGTTGAAACGATGATTTTCCCCTATAAATATTCCAGTCTGTACTTTGCAAACACGAAACGTTTTCATAATCAACAATAGCACTAACTTTTATGACTCAGTAAGTTATTTCATCCAAATTCGAGGCGAATATTTCCTCCACAAATACATCATTGACATCACAACTTTTGCCCTTCGTCCCACAGCCTGGTGACGATCGAGCACGCGAGACTGAACGCTGGCGCCACGCGGCAGCTGCGGAGGCTGGGGGCCTCCATCAAGACTCCCCAGTCCTTCTGCCACAGCGGTTCCAGAAACTTCATCGCCAGACGCGTGCAGCCCGAGTACAGCCGCAGCAAGCTGGCCCAGGGCAGCAAGGAGATGCTCCTGAGCGACATCTTTGAGTTCCGCGTGTCCGGCAGGGAGCCAGGGATGGTCACCTTAACGGTGCCCCTCTACGACAAGCCCGAGTTCTTCGAGGAAGTCTACCTGAAGACCAAGCCTGCCACCCTGGGCCCCAAAATCAGGAACGTCTCAAGAAACGAGGAGGTGAGATCTGCGGAAGTTCGTCGTGGTTGTGCGGTTTCTACGAAAACAAAAGGCTTTAGACGGAATACTTTTACTTGATATGGCAGACGTGCACAAGAGGAAAAAAGCAACCGATGTTTCGGCTGGTAGACCCTTATCAAGTTTATGTGAATTCATCTGGATGTCTGCCACAACAAGTAAAGGTATTCATTCCAACGTCATAACAATCTTGAAGACACCCAATCAAAACTCTACCTTATAAGCGTTCTGCCTCAAGTTTTCCTTTACTTATCTTGTCATGTGTTCGAGTTATATTTATACTTTATTTCAAAAGGGTTACACATTAAGCCAAAAGGGAATGTAAAAAAATCCGATCGGCTCCAATGGTTCACCGATTTTCACTTTTTTCTCTAAACCTTCAAACAAAACAGGAGAAAAGATGCCTAAACTATATATGCTCCAAACGAATCATGCACTCACAAAGTGCAGCTTTCTAAAGCAATCAAATCCTCTTTTCCCTCCACATAGACATCGCAAAGTAATTTAAATCTATATTCTTGCTCTTCTTGACGCTTACCATCAAATCCTTCCATCACTTGTGAAGCAGTTACACTCACAGTGTACAAATTTCCATCACTTCAGAAAGATACCTGCGTCGATGTCCATGTGCAGAACACAACACAGACCTCTGTTTCCCACTGTGTGCTTTGTGATGCAGCTGGGCTGGGTGTGCACAGTGAAGGTCGACCTGACCTGCACGGCGGCCCTGGTGCTGGTCACCATCCCCAAGGTGGAGCGCTTCCAGGTGTCCTCCCTGGCTGGGGACTTCGCCTCCTCCATCGACCATCGTGTCCACTTCTCCATAGAGGAGGGCAGCTTCACCGGCATCCACTACCTCGCTCTAGAGGTAGGCAGGCAGACGCCGCAGCAGAACTCCTTGAGTTGCTCAAGTGAGAGAAAAGATCTGTGCAGAATCAAAGGCTGTAAAACGTGTGAGTTTGTTAGTCACGATTTGTTAATAATCTCACCTTCCACGTGCCAAACGTTGAGACCGTTTCTTTGTCAAACAACGCTGGGGTAGCCGGGTGGAAGCCCTGCAAACGCTATGCGTGAGTGCCTGTTATTTTGTCTTAAGTGCAAAGTTGGAATTTCCTCGTATCAAAGCAGCGCTATTTGCCTCAAGTGAGCGGAGACCGTGTCCTGTGATTAGGACGCTCACCAGACTAAAGGCATTGGAGCGTGTGGCCTGCGATGATATCTTCCAGAGTGGATTATACCTTTTGTTTTCATGATTATAGAGAATAACAAACGAACGCTGTATTTGTCTTTGGCACTCTGGTGTTTGCCAGGTGAGTTGTCTTTGGACTTACGAGCCGACATCGACCTCACTGAGCCCTCGTTATCGCGAACTCGTTCTCTACACAGGTGGTGCCACGTCCTGCCTTCGAAGACCCCGAGTTCGACTGCGTCCTCTCGCTGTCCCACTTCTATGACATCAGACACCTGGACCACCAACAGCCCAAGAAACCCGTAGCCTTGACCTTGCCTCTGGCCAGTGACCACTTCGAAGAGGGTGACCTCTTCGTGCTCCTACGTCACGGGGTCAGGGGCAGTTGGGAGGAGGAGGAAGAGAACGACAGCAGTAATGGAAAGAAAAGAGAAGGCAAGAAGGGCGAGAAAGAAGGGAAGGAGGAGAAAAAAAAGGACGACGTGGAGACGGTGGAAGTAGATCTGGACGAGGAGGTACGCTACTGGGAGATCATCGCTGTCAACCCTGCCCATAATGGAGAGACGGTACAACTGCTCATCGAGCACTTCTCCGTGTAAGTGTTGCCAGACTGCACTATTCTCTATTCTAAAGATTTGAAAATTGGGCTAATTTGCAAGACATGATCAAACAGTGTATGACTGGCGAAAGGAGTCATTCCATTCGATAAACCAAAATACTGTTGTCATTTGATTCTTCTAAGAAAGGCATTTGTAAGACACAATATAACAATGTACGAATGGCTGCAAATAAACTTATGTGGAAAGAAATCATTCTATTCGATAGATAAGAAAATTTGTCAATTGATTCTCCAAAGAAGAGCATTTGTAAGACATAATTTAAAAAAAGAACGGTATCATATAAACTTCTGTCGAAGGAGTCTTTTCATTCGTTAAATCACTCGACTTTAGTCATCTGACTCTTCAAAGGAGGGCATTCACATGAACAAGTATGTTATGTGAAAACAAGATGACTTTCGATTCCTAGAATAACTGCGAATGCCTTTAAACAGACAATCACTTTATCCACAAATGGTATTCTCGACCTTGTGTTTCCAACCTTTTAAATTTGGGACAATTAATAAAAGCAGATTGAAAGCAATATCAAACAATACATGTATTGAGTGTAGCGACAGTTTCTAGTAGGCCTCTCAGTCCATGATTACCAGGTGTGGCCCTCCCCCCAGAGAGCGTCAGGAAGTGTAAAGAGCCGAACACTTGTTGAAGGGGGCTCTTCCTCTGAAGGCCGTCTGTTGCCTCGCTCCGTTGGGAGTTTCTTGCCACAAGGAATATTTGCCCTCAGTCACCACAGATGCTGACATTTCACTTCTCCCATATAGGTGCAACCTGATGGAATGGAGGAAGACCTACAGTTCTAGTGGAGAGGAAGTAATCACAGAAGAAACAAAGCAGGAGGTGAGTCGTTACGGAATACACCACTCATTCCCTGAAGCGCTACTTCATTTCAGCATCGTCTATTCCTGTACTAATGTTTATCTGACGTCCTTATGGTAGTTGAGATGCATTTATGAAAAAAATGCGGAGATGACGTAATTAAGAAAAAGCGGTAGCTATGATTTTGAATTTAAAAATATTTACAGACTAGATGGTTTACCCGTCTCCACCTTTTCCCGTCTCCTCCTTTTCCCGTCTCCACCTTTTCCCGTCTCCACCTTTTCCATTTCCCTCTACCCCTAAATAACCGTACCGTAGATACTTTCCCACCCCCAACCCACCCCCCGGCCTCACTTACCCTGGCCTACCCCCCCCCCCCCCCGGTCGTCTCACCCCCCCCCCGGTCTCACCCCCCCCCCGGTCTCACCCCACCGGTCTCATCCCCCCCCCCCCCCCGGCATCATCCCCCCATCCGGCATCACCCGCACCCCCCGGCATCACCCCCCCCCGGCATCACCCCCCCCGGCCTCACCCCACCCCCCGGCCTCATCCCACAGCCTCACCCCCCCACCCCCCCTGGCCTCACACCCCCCCCCTCCCCTGGTCTCACAGCATCCCTCGGCATCACCCAACCCCCTAGCCTCACACCCCCCCCCCTAAATAACCGTACCGTAGATACTTTCCCCCCCAACCCCCCCCCCCACCCCCTCCCATTCACGAAACATCAACGCGTGATGAGATGAGCTAAGCTCGGACCCGTAAAACCTCGATCATCACGAAGCACACGTTGGAGCCGAGTTGCCTCCCTTTGCTCTCAACAGTCCCATGACTAAAAAGTTCCAGATTGAATATCTCTGGAACGGTCGGAGGTACGCCTTCCAAAACGCGACGACTACCCCCATCAAGTCACGGGGGAGCAACATGCCAAATTTCGCGGAGATCCGTGCACGGGCTGCCGAACGCATAGACTGGATGGATAGATACACAGACACGAAACCGTTGGGGTTTTATATATATAGATGGTGAATTATCATCTAATATGCTACCAGGATTTTGTGATTTACTCTTTGCAGAGTCTCACAGAAAATTTCCTTCAATTAATTGTGTAGGATTTCTATTGTAACATGTAGTTTGATATTTCGCGGAGGTCATTTAGTATCCTACTTCAGATTCAGGCACAGTGATGTCCCAAAACGTTTGAAGGTAGTTCTACCGAAAGCAATATCGCTGTCTTAAGTAATGATATACTAAGCATGGCTCAAGAGGAGAAAATATCGTGAATTTATCTTTTGCCGTCCGCACCTCTCCCCAATATACACGTGCTCATACACATGCATTTTCTCACACATGCACGCATGTTATCAGGTCAGCACACCTACACACAAATTATACGCACACACATGCACGCACTCGGAAAGTACTCATAAGCACGCACGCACGCACGCGCGCAAGCATACAGACAATCACACACAGACATGTAGTCAAGCAATCAATAAGAACACACAGAGATATACATGAGCACACACACACACACGCACACACACACACACACACACACACACACACACACACACACACACACACACACACACACCGAGTTTGACTCCCATTCTTCCTTTTCGTCAATCATGGGGTCACACTACTTCCCTTTCTTTCATTTATGCCTACTGCAAATTCCACTTTCCTGTTTCTCCCCTCACTCCTTTTGACCCTTCACCCACCAGGTCATCCGTGCCAACGCCAAGCTGTTCGTGAAGGCAAGGCGACGGGAGTGCAGCGTGGTGTTCCTGGCTATGCTACGACCCCATGACGACAGCGTGTGCGAGGCTGTCGTGGAATGCACGCGCAGCACGCGCCTGCACGCGCGTCTGGACTTCTGGAAGCACGAGGGCTACCAGGACCAGCGGCCATCTTACACCAGCAAGCACGTGACCCGTCCCAAGCAAGAGTTCTTCTTCGACGTGGGCGGAAATGCGCTCAAGTTGTCTCCTCTGGCCGCACGACTGCAGTACCACCCCAAGCGCGACAACTTCATCAAGTAAGAGGCGGTTGTAGGAAAGGTTGTTTGGAATAGCTTGGAAATGATTCTCTGGTGCTCTGCCTCCATAAAGTAGTTAGCGCATTATCTGGGTTTTTTTATTTTTTTTAAATTTTATTTTAATTGTCATACAGCATAATTACTACACAAAACATCATTCTCAACATCATTTTTTCTGACCATGTCTTCACGTAATTTTAGTTACATCCTCCTCCTCAATCTTCCCGTCATCACATCATAGCCGTATCATAGTATTATATTGTCATTGATATCATTATTATTACCATCCCAACTCCAATAATCATTCATCCTATCATATTATAAATAAATACATAAATACATAAATAAATACATAATACATAAAAATACATGAACACATGGACGAATAAAAGAACAAACAATCAAATGAACGCATGAATATCCATGTGTGTTTACACAAAAAACCCTACCTGAATACACATACTTACATACACCCACCCACTCATCCACACAATGTATACGCCCCTACGTCATAAACTCCTTCCTTCTTCGAAAAGGAGCGAAAGGGAAGGAGCAACAACGGTTTTAGACGACTTCTATCTCACATCAGTATACCTTTAAAAACCAGAAAAACGTAATACATCATGGTCCAATGGTCTATTTTTATGTACAAAATGAGATTTCCACTTAAACAGCCAGAACACACACACACACACACACACACACACACTCCTACATGCACCCCCCTGCACGCACACACCTACACGCACACACCTACCCGCACACACTTGTTCAGAAGGTATCTCTAGTGGCAATGCTATTACCCAATCGCATTATCTGGGTTTGTCCCGTTAACACTCTCGTGAACGGTTCTGCAACTTGTGGCTCTCAGGAGAATACATTCCTTAACTAAGCTTGATAATTTCGGATTTCAGGGACAGTTTTCCCAAAAGTAGCCTGCAAAATTCAGTGCCTCATCAGACTGCCATCTGTAAAACAAAACCAGAGCATAACGTCTTCTCCAAACTGTTTATCGTCCACCTTCTACTACACGACCAAAGACTCTCAACAAAAACACAACGTCTGATTTCTACAGGTTCCCCTTGGCAGCTCTGAAGCCAGAGCTGGAAGGAGTTGGCTGGCTGAACATTGCAGAACGCCAAAAGGTGCTCAAGCTGCCTGCTGCCAAGAAGACCGAGGGCCCACAGGAGGTACGGGAGGAGCGGAAGCCTGAGGTCACGTGCACAGACAAGGTGCCCGAGGAACCGGAAGTGGACACAGCGACAGCAGCGGACATGCCCGAGTACAGCACGCTGACCCAAATCATCCTGTACCTGTTCGGCTTCCCCTCGGAGGAGCAGGGACCTCACTCAGGGGGCCACTGCGCGCCTGAAGGATGTACGTGTCATTGTGTGTAGCTTTTGGTATATCCTGTGTAGAAATGGAAGTCTCCTTTCAGTGTGTCATGATTGGAGTTTGCGTAGGCAGTACCTGACATGCATTGAATGCGTAGAGTTTTTCCTGGAGCCCGTTTTGTCGTGTCAGTCTGTCATAGCCTTTTGTAGATGGAAATTTCCCTCGTCATACTGACTTCTAACAACACTGCTCTTTCGTCATGAGTAACGTCAGTAAGGCTGGGCGCGAAAGGTTAATGTGGCTTGACTACAATGCTGAAAGCCGCCATACGAAGCCTATCTTCTCGATTTTTTCAAGCATGCTCAGTCTGGTTTTCATCCTGTGTAGGCGTTCTAGTACGAGTCAAATAATCAAAGCGAAATGCACAAAACAAGCAGCAAATTTCAGGTCCACAATGGAGAAAAACACAGAATTAATTCTGTGATTAAAATTCTTCCTTCACGCAGTTACCGCTGTCAATATGTGTGTTCCACTGTAGGTCAGTACTTGAGTGTCTTTGTGTAAATCCTAATGAGGATCTCCGAGAAAATGAATGCGTTGAGGCGAGGGCAGAATTGAGTGTAAGATATAAATGCATAGATAGTAATAATCCATCTTTTTCCCGCCCCAGGAACTGAACCACGGTACTGCACCTCACATTTTATCAAACGCCAGAGCTCGCTCGCCTACATCAGCATTCAGTGGGCGAGTAGAGGTTGAGGGCTGGCTATGCACTCATGTCGGAGGGCTGACTACTGGATAAGGATATTTAAACCATGTTCACGTTGGAGTTATTCATCAATACATTATTTAAAAAATAATAGTTTTGTACCTCGATTTGAGAAGTGTATGGTGTTAAAAGAAGAACAGATGTCACCATGCATGTCCCATCTGCTTTCAGTGGAGGCCCAGGACAGGTCCCTATTTGGGCAGATCGTGAAGAAACTCGGCTCCGATTGGCTGAAAGTTGCAACGTACCTAGGGGTCAGCGTCGCATCACTGGAGGTCGGTGCCGACTCCGGCGACGTGACACCGGATGCCCTCAAATCTCGCGCCTTCTCGCAGTGGCGAGAGCAGCAGAAGGACAGGCCAGACCGAGGAATGGCGGAGCTGCTGCTGGCGCTGCAGAAGGCGGGACACGGGCGTCTCGTGCAGCACGCGCTTGACCACTTGGAGGCTCAGTGAGTGACGTCACTTCCCCTTTTGATGTTGGTTGCTCTTAAAAAGTAATCTTTATCCCTCCAGGTTTACTGGAGGTCCTACAGACTTTATTAGTCTGTCTGTCTGTGTGTGTGTGTGTCTGTCTGTCTGTCCCGTCTCCACGGCTTATATCTCAAAAACTACTAGACGGATTTCCTTGAGATTTTGCACACTAACTGGAAGTTAGGTCCGATTGAATGTATCAAATTTTCAGAATCGAGGCTTGAAGAGAAAGTGGTTTTTTTAAGGTCGTATAATCGAAGCACCTCTCTAAAAATTATTGAAATGACAATTGACGGAAAAGCCAAATTTGACATCATTAATAACGTTACGTCATTTGCAAGTACAATTTCGATCCTATATGCCAGGACACGAATTTCGAAACACCTGGGGATGGCGAAATTCCAACATGTGCGACGTCATCAATAACGTGACGTCATTTGCGAGGACAGTTTATAGGAGAATTAATTTAGATAGATAGATATATGTCCTCAGATGTCTTAGGCTGCGAGGCCTTTATCTGATCTTTTGATCAGTACTTATGGCTACTCTCACTCTCTCTCTGTCTCTCTCTCTCTCTCTGTCTCTCTCTCTCTCTCTCGATCTCTCTCTCGATCTCTCTCTTGATCTCTCTCCCACCCACCCTCTACTCTCATTCTCTCTTCCCTTCCTCCCCTTTTCCCAGCTCCCCCCCCTCTCTCTCTCTCTCTCTCTCTCTCTGTCTCTCTCTCTGTCTCTCTCTCTCTCTCTGTCTCTCTCTGTCTCTCTCTCTGTCTCTCTCTGTCTCTCTCTCTGTCTCTCTCTGTCTCTCTCTGTCTCTCTGTCTCTCTCTCTGTCTCTCTCTCTCTCTCTCTCTCTCTCTCTCTCTCTCTTACCACATTTGAATATTTTGCCTCAAGGGCTGAATGTAAGTAAGAAAGGCAATACTGCCTAATTCACTACCCTTGTAAAATAAAGTTCGTTCGTTCGTTCTGTCTGTCCTGACTTAAGTGCAACAACTTGGTACTGGTAGTCTGTTGGCTTGGCCTAATGGCAGTGAATCGATAATAAAAAGGGGGGAAAACATTTCGTTTGTTTTGTTTTGTTCTTGCAGCACTTCAAAGATGGTGTGTAGGTCTGTGACTGTCTGTCTCCATGTGTTTTGTGGTGTGTAGGTCTGTGACTGTCTCCATGTGTTGTGGTGTGTAGGTCTGTGTCTGTCTCTCTCCATGTGTTGGACCTTTTACTGGTGAACGTATTTCATAGCATCAGACAATACTAGCATTGTACACGATGTCAACAGCAGGCAGGTTCGAGGACAACAATGTATTTATAATCTATCCTGGTGCCGCTGAGGTCCGCGCGTCAGCTATAAATAGAAGTACGAGAAGCTTGGATTTGTAAAATGTATTTCACGACCTATTGACGCAATCAACATACAGCTTTGATAAATTAAGACAGCCCAGGGTTATATTAGCGTTATAAATTAACATATAGGCTTACTGACCTTATTTCAAGAAACACCATTCATAATGATCAACACTACGAACCAAGCAGACGAACACGATCGAACCGTAGCCACTACGCCAGCAGACGATCGAGATAACTAAATGTTTCATGTAAAATTCGAATGAGTTGTTTTATAATCTTAGCAGAGGGGTAAAACATCAACTGGTATCGGATAAGATCACTCGTAGTGTAATACTGTAATGAAGGTCACGTTTTACATCACAAACATGTGCGCTGCTCCTCGTGAGGCACTATCTGAAGCCTTAAGAGTTAAGTCGCTTTTATTCGTATCTCAAGTTGTAGAAATTACTTTATTTCGTAAGAAGTGTAGTTGAGTTAATGAAAAGATATGACAAATATGTTGTTTTTATGAGGATCTTGAATGTTTTGGTTAGATGATTTAACTTTTTTTTTGCTTTTACAAGACCTAAATCTAAGCTCTTGTTGCCTTGAATTTTTTGCCAGGATCAAGCCGAATCTTCCAGATCCATAGTTTCTTCTGCTTCTTGTCTGTGGGGAATGTGAAAAAGGACAGTCTGGCGTTCTCGTCATGTCTATCATTGTTCTCGCAATAAGGAACACATCAGTGTCTATGTGATGATGAAGCCTTCGCCTTCGGTTTCGCCATAGACGCTGGACGCCATCAAATAAATTTGCAACAGAGTCTCGTTAGTCTGTCTGTGTGTCTGTCTGTCCCGTCTCCACGGCTTATATCTCAAAAACTACTGGACGGATTTCCTTGAGATTTTGCACACTGACTGGAAGTTAGGTCCGATTCAATATTATCAAATTTTCAGAATCGAGGTTTTAAAAGAAAGTGACTTTTTTACATTTTGGTGTTGCAATGAAAACGATACAACAGACTCCATTTGCAAAATGTGTGACGTCATCATTTGACGTCGAATAACGTGACGTCATTTGCGAGGAGATTTTTGAGAAGGGTGAATTTGCAAAACATTGGTGAAGGAGAAAGAAATATTTTTTACGATGCGGGTCGTTTTTGTACCTAGTCGTTTCGTACCCTAACAGGTTAGAGTTAGGGTTAGGGTTAGAGTTAGGGTTAGAGTAGAAAAGGTACGAATCGACTAAATGAGGTGCACAACGACTAGGGTACGAAACGTCCTGTATTAGATTTTTTTCCCTCCAGGTTTACTGAAGGCCCTCGCAGCTGTATTGGGGGGTTTTTAATGCCAAAACCTGGAGGTTCAGCGCCAGCGGTTTTTATGCATGCCGAACGTTGTATTGAGAACATTGGTAAGATATGCAAAGAGAAATGTTCGAAACAGCTGAAAAGCAAAGCAAGTTACTAAAGTGTTTTGTCTTTATTACTAAATTGAGACATTTTGGGAAAAGAAAACTCTGCTTGCTAGCGCGGATGGATTGCTGTATTAGGCCCTTATTTGTTTCCTCATCTGGTTCCAAGCCTTTTCCCCCTCCCTCCCTCCCTTTACACCTCTCTTCCTTTCTCCTCTTGCATCATCTGTGCCATTGTTTAGATACTGAATGTGCACAAGCATGTACAAGCACGAGACTCGAGACTTTGGATCATTTCTACGTAGGCCTACATATCTCATTGATTATCGATACCTCGTGACGGACGGTTAATTGTTACAAGTGTTACCAACACTGTTAGTACAGCAAAGCCACTTGACAAAATCAATTCCCTTTCTGCACGGATATGCTCACTTTCTTAATAGCAAAACAAAAATGGTTAATGTATTTTTCATCCATGATACCATTGAAAATGTAGATATATTCAGTTTAATGCTGAAAAAATCCGTCCTTATTGGATTTGTCCTGTTCTTGCAAAGGAAAAATGTGGAGGTATTTATTTTATCATTACATGTACTTTGTTGTTTTTATAGTTTTGTTTAAAAGCGTTAATAATTTTTGGTTTGATGTGTTGGTAAAGACGGTGTTTGGGACAGAATGACACAACATGACACTTCTTTCCAGTTTCGAAGGCAGCATCGATGCCAAAGACAAGTTCTCAAAGTGGGTGGACACAGTCTTCATTCCCAAGAAAGATCTCGTCAACGAAGGTAGGCCTGTATGGAACCCTGGGCAATATACTGTACAACAAAGATCTATGCGAAAGTACAGTAGCACCCATACTTTTTCTCGGTGAACAAAATTTATTACATTGACATGTCTTGAAATCGAACACAGCGTCAAGAGAAAATTAATAAAATATATTTTGTAAAGAAATATAAATAAAGGGGACGTGATGGCATTCCATTTTTAAAGTGACAGCTGTCAAGGCAATCCGAGCAGGGTTGGAACTACGGTAATCACCTCGCACAGTTGCCAACAGGTCGAACCATCTTTGATTTCATCAATCGAGTATTCTATACTTTTTATCAGATGTGTCGAACAGCTGTATTAATATCATTGGTCTCAGCATGCGTCTGTGTCTCCATGCAGACTACTGCGAGCCGATGACCGAGGCGTTCTTCCTAGGACTCCTGGAGCAGGAAGGAGTCAACATGAGCCTTGTTAAGAGCCTGGACTTGAGCAAGCCTGAGGTGGACAACGTCATGATCGACCCTCTCGCCTTCAGCGACGAGCTCAGAATGCTCAAGGTAAAGTTCAGCAAAGGCCTCATGCTGTACTTGGTCCCATATGTTGCTATGATCTTTCCTTACAGAAAGACGCCAAATGCCTTAAAGGCAAACCTATGTTAGATTGCATTGTGCACACATGATGTGGAAATATGAGTGGTGAAGACAAGGCTAGATACGGTATTTCGCTTTTAAGTAATCCCAGAGAGAGAGAGAGAGAGAGAGAGAGAGATAGATAGTTAGAGAGAGAGAGAGAGAGAGAGAGAGAGAGAGAGAGAGAGAGAGAGACGGACGGACGGACGGACGGACGGACGGACAGACAGACAGACAGACAGACAGACAGACCGACAGACAGACAGAGGGCAGAGACAGACAGAGGGCAGAGACAGACAGAGGGCAGAGACAGAGATAGAGAATGCTCTCCCTAATATTATCAGACAAGATATAGCAACATAGCATAAGATAAACAGAAATTACATATACATATTTTCAGTGCAAAAACAGCTGAAAACCCCATAATAAAAACAAGGAGAGCCTAGGCATTAAAGCGATTGCGAGTTATCTTGTCTTGACATTATCGTCCATTTATTGGAAACGCTCAATGAGTGAACATTCTCCTTTCTGTATCTTCAGCTCAAGCGGTCCGGTGATCAGGGGTAAAGTGTTAAGCGGTTTGAGACCCAGCCGTGGGTGATAAGTCGCTATATAAATCCACACCTTTGCCTTTTTCTTATAGCTCCTGACCAGATTTAGGGACAAGCAGGCAAGCCTGGGCCACGCTTTCAACATTCTGACGTCAGTCCTGGAGGCCAACGGCCTGAGAGAAGCCAGTGACTGGCTGCTGGAGACGGCGGAAGTCTGGTAAGTGCGCCCCAGTAATGACTGTCTAACCTAGGGCTACTTTCTCCTGACTTTTGTTTTGGCGGCAGTGCCCTTATAGGTTAATGGACTACTGTGTGTGCTACTTCACCTGTTGTTCGGAAAAAAAACAACATTGGGAAAAAGCAAACGTGCCTCCTCCTGCTAAATCGTTTCAGCCCTTAGGGTTGCAGAAAGCCATCCTGGATTGTCCAGAACAAGTGGCAGACATTTGGAGGAGACTTAGGACGAGGAGGCTTTGGAGTCTAGACTTACGATCTTAACTCTGATGTTCAAAAAGAACATAATCATAGTGTCAATGCCACACAGAATGCTTTGCTTAATTCATATCGTGGCAGCTCAAAATTGAACGCATTATGAATACTATGTATTACAGAATATAGATTGACGTGTGGATTCAAATATGGAAGTGTGTAACATTCCGATTGATGGTCACGTTCGCATGCAACAAATAAGGCATGAAAACGCAACGAAGTCCAGTGAAAATCATCTTAATTGTGTTCATTAAGTATCGCACATTCCCACACAAAAAAATTATCGCTATTCACCAACTTGCCAACTTTCTTCACTTGGTCTTAGAATAACCCATGGGTGGGATCACGACGTCGGATATACATTCACTCTGTTGGTAATTCTAATTATAGTTCCCTCCAAGCACGTATTCCTTTTCTTAGAATAGTACAACACAGTGAGGTGGTTGGTCGCATTCCATGGGTCTTTCAGTTTTACTTGTTTAACTCCAAGTCTCCTCATACCAAAAGAATGTATCCCCTACGTATATTACACACTCACATCCTTATAATGCATCTGTCTCCAATTATCTTGGCAGGCTGTACAATGAAGCCAGGACTGACGATCCGTTCGCACACGCAGTGAAGGCCTATATCGACAGGAAGAGGACACCCGATGACGTCATCTCCTTGGCCGGTACCATCGACTGCGTGGACCACATCGATGGTCAAGGAAGGGAACTGGAGAGTGACCTGATCATCGAGGACTTTGAGGACCTCGGTGATGGACCAGTACAGGAAATCGTCGAAGACGACGTTGGCGCTGTTCCTGCCGACGGAAGCAAGGACTTTGACGACACCGTCGGGAGGCTGGAGAGAATCGACGAAGACAACGAGCAAGAATCGACGCAGAAGGAGGACGTGGCCACAGCAGTTGAGGAGGAACAACAGTCATCGGAGGAAGATGTCGAGTACATCGACCTCAACGCGGAGAATAACAACGGGAACGACGAAGAAGACGACTACGAGGACAACGACGAATACGGCGAAGAGATGTTCCCCTCGCCGTCGCCTCCCACTTCGGAAGCCACGCCCCCAAGCAGCGCTCGTGGCCAGAACGAGGCCAGCGTCCTCTCTACGTCATGATCACGTGGTTCCTACGTGAAGGTAGCCGGGGAGGATGACGCCATCTCTCCAAGACAGCAACAAGGAAAGCTGGCCTTTGTCTCCACGGAGAGTCCCTCTCCGTTCCCAGACGATTCCAGGGGCTCTGGGACGGAGCGAGGGGCCTTCAGTGAGAGGAGTGGTCCTCTCAAAGAACCCACTCCCGTGGCTCCCATGGAAACTCGTTTGGATATTCCTCAAGAGGAATCCGACGGTGAAACGTCGCAGATGGCGGAGGAAGTTGTAGAGAGGGCGTTTGAATCAGCCATGGCCGAAATTCGGGCCTACGACCACGTACATCGATCTCCCAGACACGCCCCCGGTAAAGCTGCCGGATCGTCCAGGGAGGAGACTGCAACACAATAGGAAACTACTGCTTCGCCCAGAGAAGACTCGGCTGAGACAGAAGAACGCGTTTCCGTCACGGAAGAATCGCAAGTTCAGCCTGAAGCTGAACCTTCTGGCAGCTTGGAAGCTCAGCCTCTTGTCACTCCGAGTGTTGAGGATGCAGACAAGAAGAGTGACCAAATATTTGCCAAAGCTGACGGAAGCACCCCAATAGAAGAAGAAGAAAAATCTCCTGCCATCAGTATTGAAGCCAGTAGCGCAGACCTAGGCAGTCATGACGAACTGCGGAAGTCTGAAGAAAGCGCTGGAAGCGAAGCTGAAAAGGCGGCAGAGGAAGAAGACCAGAACGAAGTCATTGGTAGTGACGGGGAAGAGTAGCGACAAGCATCACTGGAGGAGAAATTTCTGGACACGTCCGATGAGGAGGTTCCCTACCAAGTGACCACTTCCGCCGACATCCACACTCCACCAGCAGGCATCGATATGTCGACCACCTCCTCGCCTGAAATGATCCTTGTCTCACCAGACCCCGACGAGGAGAATGTTGCACTCAGTGCTGAACTGACGATGACTGAGGCTCCTGCAGCGGAACAAACGGACGAATTGATTGTCCGAGCTGGAGGGGTGACTGAAGAGGCTACACAAGAAACACTGAAAGAGACTGCATCCTCAGATGTGGTGAATCAAGATAGAGAAGTTGAAAGTGTGAAAGAGAAAGATAAAGTGATAGAAGCAGCGGACATGGCACCAGCGACAGGCAGTCTACGGTCAGATGTAACGACGGGAGCAGTGGCAGACAGCAATGAATCTTCTCTAACAGATGTCACGACAATTTCAACAGCGGGAGGAAACTTCCTTGAAGACGGTAAAGAAACATCTGACAGAGCTACAGAAGGCGACACTGCAGTAGTGACTGAGTCCAAGCAAGGAGAAACATCTCAAGAAGAAGGAGCTTCCCGACTGGACGTCGCCGATGCAGGCGAGAGAGCTACTGAAGTCGAGGAAAGTGAAGGAGGCCAAGAGACGACAGAGGAGGGGGCAGAAACCGCAGCAAGAGTGGCTTTGCCTGTAGAAGACAGCCGCGACGACGAAGGCGACAGCAGAGCCGAGGACAGCAAGGATGAGCTCGGTGACGTTGCTTAAGACGACGGCAAAGACGATGACGGTCGAGGGGGATATGAGGCTGATGACGAAACGACAGAGAAAGAAACGGTAGACGAAAAAGTTGTTAGAGACGCCAGAACTGATGAGCAGCAGAGTGCTCCTTCAGATGAAATCCTAAGCTTATCCCAAGAAGGTGGTCGCGCAGTTGAACGGCTTGAAACGCATGACGCAAATGACGAACATCCACCTCAGCACGTTGAACAGGACGTGGAACTAGCCGGTGCTGCTGAAAAGGAAGATAAGGAGGAGATGGCTGCAATCCCTCCCACAGTTTCTGCAACTTCATCTGAAGCTGTCGACGTGAAACTGCCAGTGGAAGAAAAGGGTGACGACGACGAGAGAGCAGACGCACAGGACCCACAGGATGAGCGAGCAGTCGAAGCAGGAATACATGTAGAACAGGAAGACCGCGAAAAGCAAGATGCCGCGAAAGAACCAGAGGCTACTGGTGCGGCAGAATCTCTGCAAGCAGATTTAGAACCCAAGACGGCGAGCGTGGAAAAGACAACAGGGATACTGAAAACAAAAACAGAGGACAGCAGTGCCGAGCAGGACGCAGCGAAAAGAATGATATTTGCAGATGCTCAGGCTGTGAGTGACACCGTCTCCGAGGAAGTCACAGAGGATCAGACGACAAAACCCTCAGGAACCGGAGAAGTTGAACAGACTGGAGAAGCAGCGCTTCCACAGGGGGAGCCTACTCCTGAATGGACAGCTGCAGCCGACGGGATGGAGACGGCGCCGCAGGAAAGCGCAGGAGATGAACCGACGGGAACGGAAACAGAAAGTGCGTCAGTTGAAAAAATGCCTGAAGACTCCCCAGGAGAACGCACCGAAGAAGAGCGTACTGCAGAGACGCCAGAAGTAACTCCCGTCAGCAAGGCTGCTGGGAAAAATCTGAAGAAATTCCGTCGAGAGAACTCACCGATGAGAAAGGCGCTGAGGATCTGGCAACGACGACTCCAGAAGAGCGAGCTGCTGAAATACAACCAGAAGAAAGTGCAGGAGAGACTCACCCAGTCAAACATACTGAAATGCAAAAGACAGTGGACTCAACGGTAGATGCATCGGGCGAACATGCAGCAGAAAAACCTAGGGAAGAAAAAATGGAGGAAGCAGAGATGGATGAACGTGCTTCAGAGGAGGTGGCAGCACAGCACTCGGAGGCTCCGGCAGATGGAACGAAAATAGAAGGATTCCCAGGAGAAAGGAAAGAGGCTGCGGAATTGGAAGAAGACACTGGAACGGACAGGAAAACAGAAGAGAACAAAATGGCAGACGATCTTGTTGCAGGAGAGGTTGCGTGTAAGGTGACATCGGACGGCGGTGCAGAAGAAAACAAGAGAAAAACTTCAACGGTCGAAGATGCTAAGGACGAGACTGAAGGAGAAAAGACAGAAGCTGCGGTGAGAGAGCGCATTGAAGAAGGGACGGCAGTCGATGCAGCTGAAGAATCTCCACAGGAAGGACAATTGGAAGTGGCGTCGGAAGTGAATGAACCTGCTGAAGAAGAGAAAACAACAGAAGGCACAGAGGAAACTTCAGTCGTACTTCCTGCTGCAGAAGAAGTTGTGGAAGAAAAGACAGAACAAGAAGCTGTAGACGAACGTGCAGTCAATGAGGGAGCTAGCGAGAAAGCAGTGCAACAAACAGGAAAGAGCCCGGATTTTGGAAAAACCGATCACGCTGCAGAATTGGGTAAACACACTGGCACTGAAGAAGACAAAATGGCAGACGATCTTGTTGCAGAAGGGGCTGCGGCAGAGGTGACAGCGGACGGCGGTGCAGAAGAAAACAAGAGAAAAACTTCAACGGTCGAAGATGCTAAGGACGAGACTGAAGGAGAAAAGACAGAAGCTGCGGTGAGAGAGCGCATTGAAGAAGGGACGGCAGTCGATGCAGCTGAAGAATCTCCACAGGAAGGACAATTGGAAGTGGCGTCGGAAGTGAATGAACCTGCTGAAGAAGAGAAAACAACAGAAGGCACAGAGGAAACTTCAGTCGTACTTCCTGCTGCAGAAGAAGTTGTGAAAGAAAAGACATAGCAGGAAGCTTTGGACGAACGTGCGGATGATGAGAGGGCTAGCGAGAAGGTAGATGAAACTCGGTCAGCAGAACAAACAGGAGAGAGCACGGATGTAGGAAAAGCAGATCATGCTGCAGAGGAGGTGGTGATCGAAAAGACAGATGAAGCTTCGAAGGAAAAACCTCCTGAAGAAGATGCTACAGAAGAAAAGCAGGAAACTGAAGCTAGTGCAGGCGAAAAAGACGCGACTAGTGATTAGTGAAAAGAACTTTGAAGAATTGGTAAAAACTCTGGAGGACACACAATATGACAACGGGGCTGAGACAATTGTCCAAAGAAGACGGGCAAGGTAAAGAACCTGTGACAGCTGTTGAAGATCACGACGCTCATGACTGTCAAGATGCACAAGGAAGTCACCAGGACGAAACGCAACCTCAAGAGACGGATCAAGGCGGAGAGACCTTCGACAAAGACGAGGACGAGGACAGTGGTCGGGCAGAATGGTCAAGAGGTGACGACAATACAGAAGCAGCCATGGCTGCGGCGAACACTTCACCAGCAACCCCCACTTCTCAGACTGATGCCCAGACTGCCTACCGCACCCTGACAGACACGGCCGACAACGAGGGGACACATGCAAATGTCGAAGATAAGAGGGCGTCCTTTGAGCTTGACGAGGAAGGGGGAGCTCCCACAACGGAGACCAAACGGACAGAGGAAGCTGCTCTCTCTGCCAGATCAACTGGCTACGAGCGAGCAGGATTCCAAGACGAAGCAGAGACCACAGAATCTGAACTTGCACCAGAGGTTACCGATGAAGCTGCCGAAGGGACGACAGCCGGCATAGTGGACAGAGAAGAGCCACTCGCAGAAGAGACAGCAGAAGATCTCCAAGATCCGAATCCGACAACTGAGGGCCAAGCAGCTTAGGAAGGCAGTGCGACCATTACCACTGAAGATGCCGCGGTAGAAAGTGGAGTCGAAAAAGACACAGGTATTGAGGACCCACCTCAGGAACTACAGGAAGACAAGGCCCACACAGAGCCGCAAAAGGAAGACATTACTGAGGATGGAGTGACACCAGTAGCTGGTCCTTCGCTGCGTCCTGACTCTGATGAAGCCGCTCCAGACGTCCCAGACTTAGCGATTGCAACTGCGGCTTCTAATGCGGCTTCACAGGTAGAAAACAATCAAGATGGAACCATGCCACCCGTACCTTCAATAGTGATAGACTTTGCGACAGGAAAGAATTCAGCATCTTCAACAGAAGACCCCGAAGAAGCACAGATGGAACTAGCAGAAAACACAGACGAGAAAGAAGAAAGCGACGGCAAGGAAGATGTCATACGAGGACATGTAAGCGAAAGAAGAAACTAAGATGCGTCGTTTACGAAAGACAAGGAAGAGGTAGAACAAGGCAAAGAAAGTGCACAAGGAGACTCGCCCATGAAACCAGATAAAGCTGCTGGACCATCAGACGAAACTACTGTACAAAATCAAACAGAGGATACGTTGCAAGAAACCGAAACAGCAGAGGCACCGCCATCTGCAAAGGCAGGCTTTTCTGAGGAACTGGAAGTCGACACAACTGTAGAGGAAAACCAAGCATCTTCACCACAAGAGGACAGCACTGATGCTGCCACCGCTGACGTTACAACAGGGAAGGCAACTCCAACGCCAGATGCCCCTGAAACCACTGGTCATGTGACTTCCGAATCGCCTCCCACTTTAAAATCTGTTCCTCAAACTGTAGCGACCCCTGCTCCTTCAGTTGACGAAACAGGTGGAGAAAAACAGGAAGACTCATCCTCTGCAGGAGCCAATGTTGATGGATCGGATGAGGAGGTAGTACACGTCACTCAATCAGAACAAGCAGAGGAATCGGTGGCGGTTGCTGATGGATCTTCTTCACCTGCATCTACTTCTCCACCTCCCGTAGACGCTGAAATCAAACCTGAAGGTCCGCCTCCTGTAGACACCGAAATCCAGTCTGCAAATCCGTCTCCAACTGTCCCTGCTCTGGAGTCATCTGCTCCCCACTCGAGGCCTACCTCCTCCTCCAAGTCTCATCGCAAACTGTCCGGGTCTTCAAGTGCGGGATCTGCTGCTCTCTCTCTGCGTCCAAGTCCCCGCTCTCTGTCCGCCCTCTCTCCCCGGCCAGAAGACCGCACAAGGCAGGCAGGACTCCAGCAAAGACAGTCCAGAGATCCGGGGATCCGTCGCGCTCCTCTTGTGCCATCGGGGAATCGAGGATACCGGGGGAAAGTACGTGTCATCCACGGTCTACCAGTTTGACTCTTGGAAGGAAGGCAAGTGAAGAAGAAGAAGCAGAAGAAGAAGAAGAAGAAGAAGAAGAAGGAGGAGGAGGAGGAGGAGGAGGAGGAGGAGGAAGGAGGAGGAAGGGAGGAGGAAGGAGGAGGAAGGAGGAGGAAGGAGGAGGAAGGAGGAGGAAGGAGGAGGAAGGAGGAGGGAGGAGGGAGGAGGAGGAGGAGGAGGGAGGAGGGAGGAGGGAGGAGGAGGAGGAGGAGGAGAGAGCACCTAAATGAGAGAGTGTGTGAATGAGAACAGTTAAGGAGTTCGTGTGAAAAGAAGAAAATAGAGGAACCTTCATAGTCGATTGTGCTCATATGTGACATATAGTGACGGAACATTCACCCTGCTCTCCACCAGAGCTGTGTCCTACAGGAAGAAAGCCACGTTAGTCAGATCGCACTCGAAATGTCCTGACCGGAGTTGGAAATGTTAATCACCGGACCGCGTCGCTTACACAAGACGAGGAAGAAGAATAATAAGAAGAAGACGAAGACGAAGACGAAGACGAAGTCGAAAAAGAAGATAATAACATGAAGGAGGAGGGTGGGGTGGGGTGAGGGGTAAACAAAGATAAGTAAACTAGATGAAGAGGAACAATAAGTAAACAAATTCCCGCTCAGACCAATGAATTGTCAGTACTTAAATAGCAAGTCTTCAAGTGCAAAAGTTATTGGATTTCTGTGATAAAGAAGCTATGGCTTAAAAGAAAGCTTTCATATGTTTCAGAACGTGTATAAATAAGTACATAGAATGTCATAGGGTGTGCTTTGGGCACAGTTGAGGTAGATTAGCTGTGCAAAGTGCAGGATGTGTGCAGATTCGCACCCCCATCACGTCATTTGAGCTACCTGTTGTGTACATTTGTCTTCTGTCAACATAACTGCATTTCTGTATGTGTAGTATAGTCTGAATTGCCCTACAACACTATGAACATTTTGCATCTGTGGCCGTTGTCATGCTGTCTAAACGGGAGACTCGTTAAGTCGTCTTAAGAACTGTTTTATGACATTAGGAACTGAACAACACGATTGGAAAAGTTACTGGCGGCCCTCATAATCGGTTATTGTTGCTGCGATATAAATTGACGGCTATGTCCGTAAAAGCTAACAAAGGAATGTGTGATTTTTACATGACTATACCCGATGTATATTGTTGATTTGTTTTGCAAAGACAAGCTATTGTAAACAGATCTTCAGTCAATTTTTTTTCCTTTTATGTGGAGCACGACTGTGATATTGTGTGACCCGAGTGGATTTTACGACGCTGTCAGAAATTTTTAATAGATGCATTGTGTCTTTTATACGGTTTGAAATTGTGATTCTAACTTGAACATGTGATAGTAATCCTACATTGGAAATAATCGCTTTCTTAAATATATGTGTGCTGTACACATATTTTATCCTGAGTTGTATATTAATATCTTCTTCATAACTAATAAGCTGATTAAATATATGGAGACTTTTGAGCATATCTTTTCATCGTGGAAACAGAAACGCAAGTTGAAGTGCGATTCTCACTGAGAAAAAAGGCAATTAACTGTGGAGGTTTTCATTTCACGACAATTTGCCTGAGAGTACAACGTACAGTCTGATCATTTCTACATCCATCCATCGAGCAAACATAAAAATGAACCCAATCTTGCTAGAATTAGAGAAGCTTAAAACAAATCCGAGATACATGACATCTTCGTGTTACCAGGTCGTTCAAGAGAGCTGGCGTCTCTGTATATTCTGTAATAGTGTAGACACTGCTCTAACAAAGTGCATTTCCCGCAGATAGCGTTCTCGACTTGCACCACGCTTACCTCCTGGTCATGAGACCCTCTCCTAGAGCCAAGGCGAAATATGACTCGTACTTATGCAGAGGGGACGCATGAATAATCATGCATGAACTTTTTGGCCCCTGGCACGCCAGCCTCGCCATTACCGGAAGAGGGAGTCACATTTACATATCGTTTCATCGTCTAAGGCCTGAGAAAGAAATAGATGTTCAAAAAAGCTCCTTGCTCACATGTGCAACTTTTGGTTCCGTGCAACTTTCCGCCCATCGAATAGGGGTAAGAATTAAACCACCGCATTCCCTCAATCGATTCGTAAAGGACAAATAACAGAGAGACGGAGTTTTGATTTGCACAACACGGGTGATTTGGGCGATTACAGACTTACATAATCTAAAGGGGTTGACTAGCCATTAAGTCTCATCCTTCCATCCATCGATCCATCGATCCATCCATCTATCCATCCATCCATCCATCCATCCATCCATCCATCCATCCATCCATCCATCCATCCATCCATCCATCCATCCATCCATCCATCCATCCATCCATCCATCCATCCATCCATCCATCCATCATCCATCCATCCATCATCCATGCATCCATCCATCCATCATCCATCCATCCATCCATCCATCCATCCATCCATCCATCCATCCATCATCCATCCATCCATCCACCCCTCCCTCCCTCCCTCCCTCCCTATCTCCCACCATGAATACATGCGCTTCTGGCCACTACTGAAAATAACAGCTATTCGAACATGCTTTATAACAATACAACAGTTTCGATGTCACGTTTAATCCTCAGCTTTATTGCCCATCAATTTCCGCACGTTCGGCAGCTAAAAAGCGAGCTTAATGATCACTTCACTGCTACTCCAGCGTAAATTCCGGCATTTACAGCCTTTGACGCCCATCAACTTCTCGAATAAAAGCGATCACGAAGCGGATACGAATACCATGAATCTCTGACTCAGCGTGAACCAAAGCCCTAAAATCCCTAGCTCAGACCACGGATCTATAATAAACCCACTCTGCCCACGTTTTGCACCAATGTCAGGCTCCATGGCCGAGCAGTTGGAGCGCTTGATCTGCATTCGTTGCGGCTGTTGGGTGCGGGGTTCGAGGCTGCGCGGATTGTAACTCCGAGATGGACTTCTCCTGCCACATCACACGTGTGTGCCAGACATGCAATTTTCATCTGCTAAACATCAGCAAGATTAGGAAATACCTGACGCAGCCTGTCATCAAGACTATTGTCACCAGTCTGGTCCTATCCAGGCTTGACTACGGGAACGCTGTATTGTACGGCATTCCATCAAAACACCTGGATCGACTCCAGGCCATCCAGAACAGAGCGGCGCGCCTCATCACTGGAGGCAGGAGGAACTGTCGAATGACACCACTGCTCCACAAACTTCACTGGCTTCCTGTTAGGCAGCGTATAGCCTTCAAGATCCTCGCTAAAACCTTCGAGTGCTGCCAGACCATTCCTACCGCTCCATTGTACCTGCAGCAACTGCTCTCCCGACACTGCCCCCCAAGAAATCTGAGGTCTGGTGCTTCTCATCTCCTCAGGGTGCCACCGACAAGGTCTTCGTCGGGGGATCGAGCTTTCTGCTCTGCTGCACCGGTCCTATGGAATCAACTGCCAGAGGCGTTGCGTCAGGAGCCAAAGCAGAGGAAGTTCAGAGGAAGCCTCAAGACGTGCCTTTTCCGCCAAGCGGGTCTTGCTGACTAGGGGATCCTAGTCGACCCCTACTTGAGACATCCTGGCACCATGGAAAATTCGTGACATTTTTTTTTTCTGTGCATGCGCCACTGAGCAGCCTTTGGGCTGGAAGTGCGCGCAATACAAGTACATTATACATACATACGTACATACATTGTAGAGTCGTATCTGTCAGCAAGGTGCTTTACACACACTGCATCTCCCCATCCAGGAGTTAAACGGATACCTGTGAGGGCTCATCTGGAAAATTGTGAAAGCTAACTTTGGCGCGTTCATCCGCAGCCTGGTTGCATGTTCCCCAGGGAGTTGAGATGGTGTTGAAGTGACAGGAAACCATAGCCCGATGACCAGGGGGTAAATGTGTGCGGTTGAGCGTCTATCAATGGGTTGAAAAGTCGCAATATAAAGGAGAGCACATTTACCTTTACAGTGCCCGGCCTATCTCATCATGACCGCCTGCCTGCCTCTGCCAGCCGTTACCACCATGTTTCCGGGACCCAGGCAACCCGTCAATCGATCCTTCTTGCCTATTTCCGCGATATGCGCTGCATCAGCCTCCAAGTCCGTCTGGCCTGGTGCCACGGACCATCCTGTCTCGAAGCTAGCACCGTTTTAAGTCTCCCTGCCGCCTGCCCCAATGTAATTGCCATTACTTTGGGATCCACGTTGACTCCGTTTTCTCCCTTCCTTCCTCTCCCTTCACGTTGCCATGACGTAGATAACTAACTGCATAAAGGGGTCCTCTGGGATCACGTGTTCCTACAAGACCACTGCAGCCTCTTTGGAACAAGTCTGCTTAGGGCTTCCGGTCTGCCGTGATCAATCGGCTAATATACCTTTAGACACCATCCACCAATCCAATCATCCATCCATCCATCCATCCACCCAACAATCCATCCATCTAACCAACCAACCATTCATACATCCTCCATCCATACATTCACCCATTCCTATATCCATACATCCATGTATCAATCCATCTACCTGTATATCCTTCCAACCACCCATCCATACATCCATCCATATATCCCTACTCCCACCCTATTATCCCTCCCTCCCCTCACCCATCTTTCCCTCCCTCCCTTCATACCTCCCTCCCTCCGTTCATCCATCCACCCATCTGCGGTGACTGAGAGAACCATTTTGCCTGGGTTTGCTACCGACCAGTCTGTTTCTCCACTCATCAGCAGAGCGTGGCCGAATGGCCACCAATTGATCAGTCGACCCAATCCAAGGCTAATGCTCGTTGGACTTCATCGTCCCGTCGAAGTCAGATCGTTCAGGTGCCAGAATTTCCTGGAAGGGATGCATAGATTCCAGTTTCACTTTCGCCTGTGACTTTTTGCTCTAGAGGAAAGTCGACCCTACTAAATGAAAACCGAACTTAGTCACATGTTTCATCACTGGAAGTAAAAATTCAGATTACCTACAACAGTTCAATATCCTCACCTGGGCTTCAAATGCCTGTGCACATTAAGGGATAACGTGCAAAGCTGTTTGATATCCAGATTTGCCTGATTAGTCGCTAAATATCACCACTACCTCTGCCTTTCCTGGGCACCCAGATTAATCCTCACTTGACAACACTGCAACCGACAACAGCCATCATGTACAGTCAAGCATTAGCACCACACACAGTCAAGCATTAGCACCACACACAGTCAAGCATTAGCACCATACAGTCAAGCATTAGCACCACACACAGTCAAGCATTAGCACCACACACAGTCAAGCATTAGCACCACACACAGTCAAGCATTAGCACCACACACAGTCAAGCATTAGCACCACACACAGTCAAGCATTAGCACCATACACAGTCAAGCATTAGCACCACACACAGTCAAGCATTAGCACCACACACAGTCAAGCATTAGCACCACACACAGTCAAGCATTAGCACCACACACAGTCAAGCATTAGCACTACACACAGTCAAGCATGACCAATTACTGTAAATGGACTAGACCTTCCAAAGTCAGAAGATTCACAAACCTCGGCAGCACAGTCAGACATGATGAAGGAACGGACAGTGACATCAAGAATCGCCCAAGCAAAGCCAGAAAAACCTTCAGGATGCTGAATAACATCTGAAAGTCAGCTCAGTACAGCACAAAGATCTAGCTCAGACTGTACCAGAGCTGTGTTTTCTCCACCCTACTATACGGCTTTGAATGCTGGAGAATGACAGAGAGAGATATCACCAAGCTGTCAACCTTCCACAAAGAATCTTAGAAGGATCCTGCGAATCTTCTGGCCAAACACCATCTCCAACAAACAACTACTCGCCCGCTGCCACCAAGAAGACATGGAAACCATCATTATGAGGGGGCGATGGAGTTGGATAGGGCATGTCATCAGACGCGAGGCAGACAGCATCCCACGCACAGCCCTTCACTGGACACCAGGAGGCAGACAGCATCCCACGCACAGCCCTTCACTGGACACCAGGAGGCAGACAGCATCCCACGCACAGCCCTTCACTGGACACCAGGAGGCAGACAGCATCCCACGCACAGCCCTTCACTGGACACCAGGAGGCAGACAGCATCCCACGCACAGCCCTTCACTTGACACCTGGAGGCAGACAGCATCCCACGCACAGCCCTTCACTGGACACCAGGAGGCAGACAGCATCCCACGCACAGCCCTTCACTGGACACCAGGAGGCAGACAGCATCCCACGCACAGCCCTTCACTGGACACCAGGAGGCAGACGCATCCCACGCACAGCCCTTCACTGGACACCAGGAGGCAGACAGCATCCCACGCACAGCCCTTCACTGGACACCAGGAGGCAGACAGCATCCCACGCACAGCCCTTCACCCGCCACCAGGAGGCAGACTGCATCCCACGCCCAGCCCTACACTGGACACCAGGAGGCAGACAGCATCCCACGCACAGCCCTTCACTGGACACCAGGAGGCAGACAGCATCCCACGCACAGCCCTTCACTGGACACCAGGAGGCAGACAGCATCCCACGCACAGCCCTTCACTGGACAACAGGAGGCAGACAGCATCCCACGCACAGCCCTTCACTGGACACCAGGAGGCAGACAGCATCCCACGCACAGCCCTTCACTGGACACCAGGAGGCAGACAGCATCCCACGCACAGCCCTTCACTGGACACCAGGAGGCAGACAGCATCCCACGCACAGCCCTTCACTGGACACCAGGAGGCAGACAGCATCCCACGCACAGCCCTTCACTGGACACCAGGAGGCAGACTCAAGAGGGGCAGACCAAAGAACACCTGGCGCTGAACAGTGGAGGGGGAGCTCAAGATCATGAACGAATCCTGGAGCACCGTTCAAAAGAAGGCCCCAAGCCGACTGGAGTGGCAATCCTTTGTTGCTGCCCTACATGCTGAAAGCCGGCATTGCGAGCATAAGTAAGTAAGTAAAGTAAAGTAAAGCAAAGTAAAGTAAAGTAAAGTAAAGTAAGTAAGTAAGTAAGTAAGTACAGTCAAGCATTAGCACCATACACAGTCAAGCATTAGCACCTTACACAGTCAAGCATTAGCACCTTACACAGTCAAGAATTAGCACCACACACAGTCAAGCATTAGCACCACATACAGTCAAGCATTAGCACCATACACAGTCAAGCATTAGTACCACACCATACACAGTCAAGCATTAGCACTACACACAGTCAAGCATTAGCACCTTACACAGTCAAGAATTAGCACCACACACAGTCAAGCATTAGCACCACATACAGTCAAGCATTAGCACCATACACAGTCAAGCATTAGTACCACACCATACACAGTCAAGCATTAGCACCTTACACAGTCAAGCATTAGCACCTTACACAGTCAAGAATTAGCACCACACACAGTCAAGCATTAGCACCACATACAGTCAAGCATTAGCACCATACACAGTCAAGCATTAGTACCACACCATACACAGTCAAGCATTAGCATCGTACACAGTCAAGCATTAGCACTACACACAGTCAAGCATTAGCATCGTACACAGTCAAGCATTAGCACCACATACAGTCATGCATTAGCACCACACACAGTCAAGCATTAGCACCACACACAGTCAAGCATTAGCACCACACACAGTCAAGCATTAGCACCATACACAGTCAAGCATTAGTACCACACCATACACAGTCAAGCATTAGCACTACACACAGTCAAGCATTAGCACCGTACACAGTCAAGCATTAGCACCACACACAGTCAAGCATTAGCACCACACACAGTCAAGCATTAGCACCACACACAGTCAAGCATTAGCACCACATACAGTCAAGCATTAGCACCACACACAGTCAAGCATTAGCACCACACACAGTCAAGCATTAGCACGGTACACAGTCAAGCATTAGCACCACACACAGTCAATCATTAGCATCGTACACAGTCAAGCATTAGGACCACACACACTCAAGCATTAGCACCACACACATTTTATGGGGATCAGTCTGGCCCAGCGCTGGCGTTTGGTTGTGTCAAGGGTTAATCACGCTACGACGTTCACTGCTGATAGTGTACCCGCATTTGCTCTACAGTGGGGAGAACAAATACGAGTTCATCATTAATGAGGCAGTGTCTCACATTCCAGTAAATGAGGAGCATAGGATGGTTACACGTTGAAAACATCTGCATCAGATGATGACTGATCACACTCCCAGAAAAGCTTGTTTTTAGAGACAACGGTGCAGTTGTTACACGTTTTCCCCAGAACTTCTTCCCCAACAGTAACACTTTACGGTGATCATAATTCCTTCAGCACTCGCAGTTTGTAAATCAAGTGTAGAAGAGATATCCAAACATGGTCAGAAGAAAGATATCATGAATGGCAGCAGATATGTTCTGGTCGGTGGGTTGAGAGACTGTCAGAGAATCACAAAAATAATGCAGCCTTTTTTCCAAGAGTACAGAGAGTTTTGGTATTAGGGTATGTGATTTCAAGTGCGTGAGAAGTAGGGATTCGGGACTAATGGCACTGCGCTGGTCGTCAGAGGAAGAGGAACACGAGTGACTGGATTCCAAACAGTGCTTGAGTGGAGAACTTTTGTCGTCGGCAACCCAGGAAAATGAATGTTTGCACTCACATCGATTCGTACCAGTGACCCGAGAGCAACGTGAGCGTAACAAAGTGTGAGGGCAGTGGTCATCAATAAATCATCTGCAGTGTGCCAGGCAGCCCGGGAGATTGGTGCACTGGGCTCCTGGTCAAAATCCGAAATTGAAAGCAAATGTTGCAGACGTTTGCTTAGGTTTGTTTGAGGACACAAACCATGCCTTTTTAATGAGAGGAAAATATGCATTCTACGTAGATATGAATCCCTAAGTTCTGGGGACGTTGGGGCTGCAAAGCACACAGAAGAAACGTTTTTAAGTTGAGCTGCTTTAGGTGACACTGCACAAACTTTTGCACAACTTTGTGTTACCGCTTGTCGACGTCAAAATGATAACTAATGATTTAAACCACGAGAAGCATGATCATATCGCGTGCTGCTGTTGTATTCCTAATAACCGTTCGTGAGGTTAAAAAAAAGAGCATGCTACACACACATAGCTTTCATATCAAACTATGCTTATTTGAGTATCGCGTGAAATGACAAGCGCATATAGTTGTACATCAAGATGTGAAACAGATTTGACCATTATTAAGTGATTGTGTCGATGTTACATTAAAAAACCCCACTAAATTAAATCTTACAAATAATGTGGGGGTTCGAATAAAAATGGTATGTGGATCTTTGGTGGGATGATACGAAAGCAACATGCTGCATTCGATCTTGCAGTTCAACTGAATGTGGTAACGAACCAAACGGCTCCAACCTTGTCTTCTTTGCAGCCCGCCTACCACATCTCCTAATCCCCAAATGCACTGCACCTGCCGCACAACATCCCCTGTCTCAGCTGTACTGCACCGCCACAGGGCTGTCCACGCCTGCCCCAGCACGTCTCCTCTGCCGCTCAGGAAACAAGGCGGATCGCCATTGTGAGACACGCACACAGCTGTACTTAGCAGCGGCCGATGGTGGGCGGGTGTTGCCAACAACACCAAAACTCACGCCCTTGCTTTTAGTCCTATGAGCCATAGTCCATGGGTCCTCGTTGCTTGAAAATCATGGGCAGAGTATGTACATGAATGTAGCAAAGATTTTTACGCCTGGCTCTAACAAATGCTGTTCCCATGTATTCAAGTATACAACATTCACAAACGTAGGCACTTATTTGCATATTGACATATTCATCTACGAGAGGACAAGTGAATAGTACCGTGCGACTTAACTGCCAGGGCAAAAAACACCAAACTCTACTTCCTTCAAAGAGGCGTATGTTCGATTTCTTGTTAGTCCAGCAAAGCTGAACTCAGCAGAGAAAGATGTAAAAAGGGAAACATGAAAGCAAACAAACAGCTCGAGGGTCATGACTGTCGGAAACCATGCGTGTGTTTGTTTTTTACGCGCTCTTATTACAGGCCAGTTCAGGTCGCAGTGAGGCCTGACCACACATTCGTTAGTACGAACTGCATTTGACAGGTTTGTCGCCATGGAGACGGAGAGAAGCGTCGGCGTCCCCATGTTGACACAGTGAGCTTCAGGTTTCCCGAGGCAAGATTGGAAAGACTGAGAGCCGTGGCAAACGTGTGTATCTGGGCGGATGTCTGGACGGAAAAATCTGTAGGTTTTTTTCCGATTGGAAAAAATGTGGCGACCACGAAGTTTTGAAGTAAGTTTTGTTTTTCGTGCCCCCTACCC
>JAWQFJ010012039.1:0-5000 GCA_034096865.1 Theodoxus fluviatilis
AAACACATGCACACACACACACACACACACACACACACACACACACACACACACACACACACACACACTCATGTTTTCTTTCTCTCTCCTGTCTACCATTCCCCAATCCCAGCCTTAATTAACCATCAAGAATCCAAGGAGAGCCTGTGACTTGCTGGTGCATTTCCCAGAATGACTGTAAAGTCTGCGACTGCAAGGGTTTTTCTCTTTGTTGTGCCATGATGATACATATTGTTTTTGTTTAACCCATTATGACCTTCAGCGTGTGATGAAAACACCTTCCAAAAACCTTAGTTTTTTTCTGGAAAAAACACAAAGTCGACAATGTTCACTCATTAAAAAATTTATATCTTCACTTCTACACTTCCTAGAAACAAGAAGTACACCACTGTCAAATGCGATGTCTGCGTAGCATATGGTCTGAAAGGGAGATGTTAACGCGGGGGTAGCATCTGGTCATAATGGGTAAAGAAGTAGTTGCATGCCATTAAGAATTATAATCACCTTTCCTCTGTAGTCCTTTTCTGTTATCTATATATATTTATTAGCCAAATGTGTATTTCACAAATGTTTAAAATTGGATAAAACAGTTATTTGATAGTGCTTTTACACAGTTTTAGCTTTAAACAAAGGTTCAGCAATATCTGTTTTTTAAATACAGGTTTATGACTAATTGTACAATAGTACTGATACAGAATTATATATTTTAAAACAACTTTCTTTGGTGAGAGTGACTGGGGATTTTGGGTCTGAGGAGGCAGACAGATTTGACTTCAATGGTGCTAACAGAACAGATACTCATTTGTTCACTTTGGATATTTCATGTGTTGTTATTGTGTGTGAAGTTTTTAGAGACTCAACTCACGAGTTCCTTTCTTTACACGTAGGTTTGATGTTTGTGACAAGTCCAGTGTTTTGGTCTATTCAGTATCGTGTATGTGTTGCAGTTGATATGCTCTAGAGCATTCCATAATTTGGATTTTTAATTCTTTTGCAAATAATTTTTATTAAATTGGATCATGGCTTGGGGGTGAGGAGGAGGTTATAAAACTTTCAGAGATCCTTTATTTTTAGAAAGGAAAGAATTAAGTTTACCCTCCAGGCAGTGGCAGAGAGTGGGACAATAGAAGTTCAACATAAACATGCTCTACTCCACCAATCATACTGGGAGAGTCAAGATTCCTTCTTCCAAAAGCAGTTTGAATACAATTATACATGTTCAGATTGCTTCTTGCTCACAAAGCAGTCACCAATCTGCCTTCTGCCTCTGCAGCAGCCAGTAGTCAGTGTTGTGAGAATTGTCGTTGGTTTATGTTCTGGGATCTGCTCCCCTTGTGAGTTTGGAGTGAGAACAGACCTCCTGTCTTCCTACACAACTCATGTACTCATACAAGGTGAAGAGCTAGGAAAATCTAGACTGGCTCATACTCTAGTCTAACCTGCTCTGGCGATTTGATAGTCAGTGATCTTACGTAGCCTACAAAGGCTGAGGCAACAAAACTTCATGTATTTGTCTAGGATCTGCTCCGAATTGCTTGTTGTGTGGACTTCGAACTGAACGGACTCGGTCATTCTTGTTGTCAATGAATCAAAGCAACACGCATTTCACAACAGTTTTTCCTGTAGACAAGCAGTGATTTGATCTTGCTATGTTTGATTGTTTACAGGTGTTGTTACCGGGGTGGACATCTCCTTTGAGGACCCACACTATGGGTTCTTCATCAAGTCCGCGTACCACCGGTTCCAGCCCAGCAGCCCTCGGGAGGAGAAGGAGGCCTTCATCCTGACCCAACCAGCAGAGCTGTACAAGTTGCGGGCCCAGCATGGCCCATTCGAGGTGTACCAGTCGGTGCCCGGCAGCTTTGTGGAGCATGCCTTCGCACGTGTACACTCCTCGCACCGCTTCATCCTGTACAACATGGACATCAGTGCCCACACGGTGGGCGGGGACCTCACCCCCAACCAGACACTCCTGCAGGTCCTCATCCATGCCCAGCCCCTGCTGGACCGCAAGAAGACAGAGGGTGTGTACTTGTATGGGGATGCACCCCAGCGCTGGTGTGGCCAGCTCTTTGTAGAGCACCGCACACAGCGCCTCTCGGCTGTCTGCGTGCTGGGTGAGAAGCACAACGCGTGCGTGGCAAGCGTGCATCTGCCAGCAGAGTGGTGGCACCACAACGACTCCACGGTCTACGTGTACTATGACATCGCCCATGTGGAGGAGAACCAGGAGTGTGCCAGCGCCTCCAACTCCATTGTGCCTGCCCGCTCCATCACCAACTCCTCCTCGGACCATTCCAAGCGGCTGCTGGCCACGCTGCCCCTGCACGTGCCAGAGCGCCAGGAAGTGGAACTGGAGCATGACCACCTCATCCTTCAGGTCCCCACCGAGTCCTTCTACCCTGGGGCGCAGTTTGACGTCCCTGTCCTTCTGGAGTCAGGACCTGAAGTTTTTAAACTGAAGTAAGTGGCTGATCATTTATGGATTTTCTCTCTCATGTGGTTCAAATATGCAAGAACTTGATTTAGCCCATGCAATTGGTGGGAATTCTGTACTGATTTACCCAATGCTGAGGATTGGGAGAAGCTTTTCACTTGAAGAAAAAAAATCTTGAAATAAAATTATAAATGTGTTTGGTACTACGGTTGTTCTGAGCTGTCACTAGATCATGTTTGAGGATACCATCTTCTGCTCAGTGGTTGGATGTGGTATTAATTTTATGTGCTGTAAATGTCTTGGATGACTTCACTATTAAATTAACCATCATATTTACATAGCAGACATCTTGGTTCCTCAAACCTCAGTCTTTCAAATTTATTATGGGCAATGCTCGAGAAGACTGCATGTTTGACTACTGGGGCCACCCCAGGCCGAGCTACAGGGCCACCCCAGGCCAGGCTACAGGGCCACCCCAGGCCGAGCTACAGGGCCACCCCAGGCCAGGCTACAGGGCCACCCCAGGCCGAGCTACAGGGCCACCCCAGGCCAGGCTACAGGGCCACCCCAGGCCAGGCTACTGGGCCACCCCAGGCCGAGCTACAGGGCCATCCCAGGCCAGGCTACAGGGCCACCCCAGGCCAGGCTACAGGGCCACCCCAGGCCAGGCTACAGGGCCACCCCAGGCCAGGCTACAGGGCCACCCCAGGCCAGGCTACAGGGCCACCCCAGGCCAGGCTACAGGGCCACCCCAGGCCGAGCTACAGGGCCACCCCAGGCCGAGCTACAGGGCCACCCCAGGCCGAGCTACAGGGCCACCCCAGGCCAGGCTACAGGGCCACCCCAGGCCGAGCTACAGGGCCACCCCAGGCCAGGCTACAGGGCCACCCCAGGCCAGGCTACAGGGCCACCCCAGGCCAGGCTACAGGGCCACCCCAGGCCAGGCTACAGGGCCACCCCAGGCCAGGCTACAGGGCCACCCCAGGCCGAGCTACAGGGCCACCCCAGGCCAGGCTACAGGGCCACCCCAGGCCAGGCTACAGGGCCACCCCAGGCCGAGCTACAGGAGCAGGTCCCTAAAGCCCAGCAGCCAGATTCCAGCCTGTGGGGAAAGCATCAGGCAGCTCTGACTGAATGTTGCACTGTGAAGTCCTGTTGACCTCAAGTCATACTGTATTCCTGCCTTCACACCACTGACTGAAGTCCTGTTGACCTCAAGTCATACTGTATTCCTGCCTTCACACCACTGACTGAAGTCCTGTTGACCTCAAGTCATACTGTATTCCTGCCTTCACACCACTGAGGGTTTTCTTGTTTCCTGTGGCAGGGCCAAGGTGAGGAATGGCCTGAGGATACTTGGGGCCACAGCAGACCCTGATAGCCCCTGGAGCATTTACCTGGAGATGAAGGACCGCAAGCGGTTGGCCACCGTGTCGGCTATGCTGCAGAGGAGAGCCAACGACATCAAGCCTACAAAGTAAGTGTGAAGACTCCACGATGTCTTTGGGGGTCTTGCCCCAGTCATGTGCTTCCTGGTGATCCCCCTGTGTGTTCGGGGTAAGAATTGACCTACCGCATCTCCCTACGCGATTCGTAAGCGGCGAATAAATAGGAATTCGTGACTTGATTTGCGTTTACTGGATGCAAGTTATTTTCGTGCTTAATGGCCTTACATAGCCTACAAAGGCTGATAGGCCGTAAAACACTATCCATCCATCCATCCATCCATCCATCCATCCATCCATCCATCCATCCATCCATCCATCCAACTCCCTGGTGTTGGAGGTCTTCTTGATATAAGCTGTGCATAAGAAAACTAGGCTATTGTTGGGAAAATGACAACATGAGATATTTCAACCACCTTGGGGAAAATGATTTTAGTTCCTAAATATTTTTGAAAAAGCTGTGTGTTCATAGAGGAAATCAGTTTTTGACTCACATGCGAAGCAAAAGTGAGTCTATGTACTCACCCGTGTCGTCCGTCCGGGCGTCCGGGCGTCCGTGAAAAACTTTAACGTTGGATTTTTCTCGGAGACTCTTAAGTCTATCAACACCCAATTTGGCATGATGGTGTATGATGACAAGGCCTCAAAAAACATACATAGTGATTTGACCTTGCTTCAAGGTCAAGGTCGCAGGGACCATAAATGTTGTCTAAAAAACAGCCATTTTTCACATTTTCCCAATTTTCTCTGAAGTTTTTGAGATTGGATACTTGACCTACATATGGTGTATAGGGCAAAGTAATCCCTATCTTTTGATACCAGTTTGATTGACCTTGCTTCAAGGTCAAGGTCACAGGAGCTCTTTAAAGTTGGATTGTATACATATTTTGAAGTGACCTTGACCCTGAACTATGAAAGATAACTTTTCCAAACTTCATAACACTGTAGTACACATGTTATACTTTCATAATAGGTCACCTGTGTTGTCCGTCCGGGCATCCAGGCGTCCGTCCGGGCGACCGGGCAAACCGGGCGTCCGCGCGTCCTTTAATCCGTTAAAAACTTTAACGTTGGATTTTTCTCGGAGACTATTAAGTCTATCAACACTAAATTTGTGA
>JAWQFJ010012039.1:10000-53659 GCA_034096865.1 Theodoxus fluviatilis
CATGTGGAGTGAAGGTAGCACATGTGGAGTGAAGGTAGAACATGTGGAGTGAAGGTAGAACATGTGGAGTGAAGGCTCTCTGTGAAGGTAGAACATGTGGAGTGAAGGTAGAACATGTGGAGTGAAGGCTCTCTGTGAAGGTAGAACATGTGGAGTGAAGGTAGAACATGTGGAGTGAAGGCAGAACATGTGGAGTGAAGGCTCTCTGTGAAGGTAGAACATGTGGAGTGAAGGCTCTCTGTGAAGGTAAAACATGTGGAGTGACGACTCTCTGTGAAGGGAGAACATGTGGAGTGAAAGTAGAACACGTGGAGTGAAGGCAGAACATGTGGAGTGAAGGCTCTCTGTGAAGGTAGAACATGTGGAATGAAGGCTCTCTGTGAAGGGAGAACCTATGGAGTGAAGGCTCTCTGTGAAGGGAGAACATGTGGAGTGAAAGTAGAACACGTGGAGTGAAGGCAGAACATGTGGAGTGAAGGCTCTCTGTGAAGGTAGAACATGTGGAGTGAAGGCTCTCTGTGAAGGTAGAACATGTGTAGGGAAGGCTCTCTGTGAAGGTAGAACATGTGGAGTAAAGGTAGAACATGTGGAGTGAAGGTAGAACATGTGGAGTGACGACTCTCTGTGAAGGTAGAACATGTGGAGTGAAGGCTCTCTGTGAAGGTAGAACATGTGGAGTGAAGGCTCTCTGTGAAGGTAGAACATGTGGAGTGAAGGCTCTCTGTGAAGGTAGAACATGTGGAGTGAAGGCTCTCTGTGAAGGTAGAACATGTGGAGTGAAGGCTCTCTGTGAAGGTAAAACATATGGAGTGAAGGCTCTCTGTGGAGGTAGAGACTCTCTGTGAAGGTGGGACATGTGGAATGAAGGCTCACTGTGAAGATAGAACATGTGGAATGTTGCACTGCTTTGGAAGGGAAGTGCTTGGTGTGGGGTGATGTGATGTGGTGTGGAAATGGAAACTAAATGGCTTGCATGTAAATTGCCAAAGATGCAAGGCCAGCTGGGGCTGTGGGTATTTTGATGTGGAGTTGTTTACAGTAGGTAATCAAACTTATCCTGTCTGGGACCCAGGCCAGAGTTTGATGCCAGCTCTGTGCTGGGGCTACATGGTATGCCTCTGTTTCCTGTGATGTCCACCACATGTAGCTCTAGGCTCAGTTCAAAAACCCAACTCTTGCTTGGCTTCTGCCTTTCTTTTTCTTTTTCAGCTCCTTCCCCCCCCCCCCCCCTCCCATCCACCCCCCCCCACCCCAGTCCCTACCCCACCTCCACCCCAGCCCCTACCCCCACCCCCACCCCAGCCCCTACCCCCACCCCAGCCCCTACCCTAGCCCCTACCCCCAGCCCCCACCTCTACCCCCTACCCCCACCCCAGCCCCCACCCCAGCCCCCACCTCTACCCCCACCCCCACCCCAGCCCCCCTTTTCCTTTTGGTAAGTGGCTGGTGTGAGGCAGCTTGCCTGCAGGTCTAGTCTGTTCATGGGCTTCCATCCCTCACTGGCATTTGATGTCCCAGAGCTCTGAAGACTCAACTCCTGCCCTAAGATCTGGCCCAGTGGTGGGTGGAGTGGAAAGCTTCAAGGCTTTTTTCTCAGGGCATTTTCCCCCCCTCACCTTTTTCTTTCCTGAAATGAAGCCTCAGAAGACTCAACTAGAATCAGTTTAGAGTGCTTGTGTAGGGAATCTTTCTTTCCTCTTTTGTGGAAGTTTTTGTTAAAGTTTTGCAGTTAAGATAAATGCTCTCTCCCTCTAGGGACAGTGGTTATTTTCAGGAAAACTTGAACATTGCTCCCCCCCCCCCCCCCCCCCCCCCCCCCCTCTCCCATAAATGAGCCAGTGGCTGTTGTGCTGTGATGGGCTTACTGGAGAGCTGTGATGAGTTTATCTGGAGAGCAGTAATGGACTTACTGGAGAGCTGTGATGAGTTTACTGGAGAGCTGTGATGGGCTTACTGGAGAGCTGTGATGAGTTTATCTGGAGAGCAGTAATGGACTTACTGGAGAGCTGTGATGAGTTTATCTGGAGAGCAGTGATGTGAATTGGCTGCAGGCTGTAGCAATCAAGGCAGGCTTTGCCACAGAGGGGCTCCTTCCACAGGCTGCATACTTATTTTGGGGTGGGCCCAGGTGGTTTTTCTTAACCACCATTTCCTCCGTATTCCTCTGAATTTGGCCTGCACATTCAGTGTAATGGAGTTTGGATATCTGTGCCAGACACTGGGGAAGCAAAGCATAGGGGAGCTTTATTGTATTCCCTGGCCTCCTAATTGTATTGGAGCAGTCTGGAGAATGGAGCAGAAGTTGGGAGACAAAAAGGATTGCCCAGAGTCATGGCATGAATCTAGAAAATTGGATTCCAGGAGAGACTGGCTAGGTGCAAGAGCACTCTTCATTGGGGAGGGACGCCATATGTATAGTAGTAGGGTGTGTTGTGTGCCTGGGTATCAGTTCACTGCAGTGCTGGTCGAATTTCACTGCATGGCAGTCAGGAAAATGCTCATGTAGAATTGGTGTCGTGTGCACAAATGGATGTACCACCCCAGTGTCAAATGCACTTGGAACATGCATGACGTACTTCTGCAGTGCCCTGTGCTGGTAGGTACGACAAATGCAAAATTGTAGCTGACTTGTGTGACAATCATTTGGATAAACAAAAGGAAGACGTGATATACATGTAGAAACATGCACACTAGCAAAACACATGGACTTCCTTGTTTTCAGGGATCTATGGAAAATTAGCATAGGGATGGATGGGTGTGTTCACCTGCATTTCTACAGTGTGCACAAGCATGCAAAGCATGCATGTGCATGTAGATTTACAGTCATACATGTGTGTGCATGCACACATTCACACACACACACACAAACACTCACATGCACACACAAACACATACACACACACACACTCACACCCACAATACACACAGCACACTCACACCCACAATACACACATACACACACACACACACACACGTTCACAACACACACTCACAACACACACACACACATACACACACACACACACGTTCACAACACACACTCACAACACACACTCACACACACACAGACCAGCTCAGAGCCAGCAGACAAGGCAGGGACAGCAGCACCAGGACAGGGATAGAGAGACAGACAGAGAGGAGCCATTGATTTCCTGGACAGAGATAGGTGGGAGACCAAGCCAGCTGTGAGAGAGAGAGAGAGGTTCTGGGTGCAGCACTCTGTGTTGTGTGGCAAATCAATTCTGAAACACCCCGCCTCCTCCGCATCCGCACCCCCCCCCCCCCCCCCCCCCCCCAACCTCCCAGCTTTATGATGCTGCAGGCTTGAGCAGGGTGGATGGCCCCCTCCCCCCTCCTCTGCCTGTCTCACTCCATCGACCTGTCCCCCCTGAGGCTAGTACAGGTGCATGCCAGGGCAGTAATGGGAGGTGGGGTCAGTTTGGACTGAGGCTAGTACAGGTGCATGCCAGGGCAGTAATGGGAGGTGGGATCAGTTTGGACTGAGGCTAGTACAGGTGCATGCCAGGGCAGTAATGGGAGGTGGGACCAGTTTGGACTGAGGCTAGTACAGGTACATGCCAGGGCAGTAATGGGAGGTGGGGTCAGTTTGGACTGAGGCTAGTACAGGTGCATGCCAGGGCAGTAGTGGGAGGTGGGGTCAGTTTGGACTGAGGCTAGTACAGGTGCATGCCAGGGCAGTAGTGGGAGGTGGGGTCAGTTTGGACTGAGGCTAGTACAGGTACATGCCAGGGCAGTAGTGGGAGGTGGGGTCAGTTTGGACTGAGGCTGGTACAGGTGCATGCCAGGGCAGTAATGGGAGGTGGGACCAGTTTGGACTGAGGCTAGTACAGGTGCATGCCAGGGCAGTAGTGGGAGGTGCGATCAGATTGGAAGTGGAATCCTGCTGAAGGAGATGCAAGGCTGCAAGGGTTTTAGGGATGAAGAGTGACAGAGAACATCCTGGCATACACATATGTGGCACAGTCAAATGCACTGATGCAAAGACACCTTAGCTCATGAAGTGAGTCGTACATGCACATATGCATTCACAAACACGCACACACACACACACAATGTACACATGCACAGCTATGCATTCAAGCACAGATGCATGCGCCTGCACGCAGACACATACGAAAACATACACAGACTACCTACCAAGAGAAAAAAAAATGTGAAGGATTTCAAAGTGAATTGACATTGGTTTTGCTGGAAGCATCAGATGTGATCCAAAGTATGAGTGGATTGGAGGCTGAAGAGATGGTATGAATGGAAAGAGAGGGGTGTGTGGGTGGGTTTGGATGCTGAAGAGATGGTATGAATGGAAAGAGAGGGGTGTGTGGGTGGGATTGGAGGCTGAAGAGATGGTATGAATGGAAAGAGAGGGGTGTGTGGGTGGGTTTGGAGGCTGAAGAGATGGTATGAATGGAAAGAGAGGGGTGTGTGGGTGGGTTTGGAGGCTGAAGAGATGGTATGAATGGAAAGAGAGGGGTGTGTGGGTGGGTTTGGAGGCTGAAGAGATGGTATGAATGGAAAGAGAGGGGTGTGTGGGTGGGTTTGGAGGCTGAAGAGATGGTATGAATGGAAAGAGAGGGGTGTGTGGGTGGGTTTGGAGGCTGAAGAGATGGTATGAATGGAAAGAGAGGGGTGTGTGGGTGGGTTTGGAGGCTGAAGAGATGGTATGAATGGAAAGAGAGGGGTGTGTGGGTGGGTTTGGAGGCTGAAGAGATGGTATGAATGGAAAGAGAGGGGTGTGTGGGTGGGATTGGAGGCTGAAGAGATGGTATGAATGGAAAGAGAGGGGTGTGTGGGTGGGTTTGGAGGCTGAAGAGATGGTATGAATGGAAAGAGAGGGTGTGTGGGTGGGTTTGGAGGCTGAAGAGATGGTATGAATGGAAAGAGAGGGGTGTGTGGGTGGGTTTGGAGGCTGAAGAGATGGTATGAATGGAAAGAGAGGGGTGTGTGGGTGGGTTTGGAGGCTGAAGAGATGGTATGAATGGAAAGAGAGGGGTGTGTGGGTGGCTTTGGAGATGTGAAAGACATAGGATACCCGTTTTGATGGGTTGAACTGAAGGACAAAAGCAGAAGTACATGAAGATATGGGGGATGGATGCATTGTAGGCAGAAAGTTGAAGGGATGGAGGAAAAGTGTGTGTGTGTGTGTGTGTGCATGTGTGTGTGTGCGTGTGTGTGTGCGTGTGTGTGTGTGTGTGTGTGTGTGTTGCGTGTGTGTGCATGTGTGTTTGTGCGTATGTGTGTATGTACTTGTGTGTGCATGTATGTGCATGTGTGTGTGTGTGTATCTGTGTGCGTGTTCAAGGTAGGGCTTGGAGGTATGTGCTCCATTCTATGGACTGGTGTCACAACTGCCTTTGGAGCTTGCCTGCAGCCAGAGTACTGTATGGTGTGCTGTGTTATATCTCATTGCTTCTTCACTTGCTCCCTTGTCTCATCGTGTTCGGCCTTCTTTTGCTGTGCAGTGTGTTGTACTGTGCCATATGACTTGATCATGGTTGCCTTGTGCTGTTTCAGTGTGATGTGGGCTGCCTTAGAGGAGGTATTATGTTTCAGTAAGCTGTGTTTCCTTTGTAGGGTACGTGCTGCCCATGCAGTGTGCTGCCTGGCTAACTACCTCGTGTCCCATTACTGGGAGGGGAATGATTGGTTTAGGCTGGCCATTGCCCAGATGAAATGACCACATTGGTGACCTTCCAAAACACTGCCCCCCTACCCAGGGTAATGCATGGCGCTGTTTGCATAATGGATCCATAGCCGCCGGTGATATCTTTGCCTCCCGCCTGGGATAATGTACGTAGTGGGAGTAATTTCTTCTGATCGCTCCCTTTGCACTGCCGGCCGCCGGATAGGTTGGCCAAACAAGGGGCTCCCAACATTTGGGGTGGGCTGCCTGAAAAGCTCTCAGGTCCCTGCCTTGGGTGTTGACGGGGGAGGACTGGCTGGCGGGTGGACACCAGGGGTGGACCTGGTGTTGTCTGCCAAGTCCCCTTCACCCTCCACCCACTCCACCCACCCTCCACCCCACCCCGTGGTCGCCCCCCCAGCCATCCACCCCCAGTCGACCTTGGCGGCGGGGCTCCTTTTGATGTGGGGCCTGGCTGTGTTTTGCTAGGGGCGCCTGACTCTCACCTGGCTTCCTCCCCCCCATTGGCACTTGCCTGCCAGTCTCACGCGCACTTGCCAGCGTTTCAAGCTGCGGGGGACGTTTCCCAGTGGCCAGACTTTGCTCTCGCCAATTACTTGCATGCCGCAAGGTAGCTCCAACTCATAAAACCCTCCAGTAAGCAAGTTATGAAGTATTGCCTTCGCCCTGACGCCTTCCTGGGTGAGAAGAGAGCTGGCCTGCTTCTTTCATCTGGTGAGAGTGGCGGAAAGGAGGTGGGGGGTTGTGCTAATGTCAGTGTGTTTGGCACCCATGGGGAGAGGGCTTCGTCCCAGAAAGAATACTAGTTTTCAGGCTGAGCAGTAAGCAAAGGAGCACCTGTAGACAGGCGCCATCGGGTCACTGCTCTAGCATGGACTCTGCAGAAGTCCCCTTCCCCTCTCTTCCCCTGTGTGGGCAGCCTGCCTTTCTCCTCTTCCAGCCCTTGTAGTTGCTCTCCTCTCTCCTCAGTCTCAGCATCATTCCCCCATCTCTCACCAGCCCTCCACTCCCCTTGCTTCCGTTATGGCCCCCACCCTTCCCTTACCTTTTCTTGGAGTGCCAGCCTCTGGCGCTCTGCCTGCACCCTGACTCTGGTTTTCCCTCTGTACTCTTCTCCATTCCCCACCCCTGTCTCTCTCTCTGCATGACACACTGGCACCCCGCCCCCGCCCCCGCATTTGTCTTGCCTTTGCCTGCCTCTCCCTAGCCTGTTTGTTGGATGTGGGTTGTTTATCCCCACTCCCTGCTGTAAGCATCCTCCTCCTCCTCCTCCTCCTTCTCTCCCTTCCTCCCTGTCTGTCTGGCGTCTGCCATGGAGCACCTGTCCCTCCCTCCCTCCCTCCCTCCCTCCCTCCCCTCCCTCCTTCCCTCCCTCCCTCCCTCCCTCCCTCCCTCCCTCCCTCCCTCCCTCCCTCCCTCCCTCCCTCCCTCCCTTCTCTGCCACACCTGGTTGCTTACACTCTGCTGTAATGACTGCACCCTTCCTTTCTTTATTTTCTTGCCTCCTTCCCTACCTTCCTTCCTGTCTCTCTATCCCTCACTTCCTTCTCCATTTTTAAAAATGCAGTGATCGTTTTCCTTCTGTTTCTAGTCATACTTTGCTATGCCGTCCCAGCTGCTAGAATTTTCTCTTTCCTTTCTAGACTCTTTCCCTTTTATTTTGTTTCTGTCTTCCTTTTGTTTCTTTTCTGCCTTCCCTCTTCATGGTTCCTTCCTGCATTCCATTGAATCCCTTTCTTTCTCTGCTTTCCTCTGGATTCCCTCCTTCCTGTCTGCCTTCTTCCCTCTGAATTCCTTTCATCCCATGTACATCCTTCCTTTCTCTTGTTATTATCCTTTCTCTCCCTGCATCAGTCTTTCCTTTCATTTACATATTTCCCTCCGTGTTTTTCTTCCTTTCTTCCCCACTTATTTTCCTTCTTTCTTTTATTCTTGCATGGATTTCTCGTGGTTGCTCAATCTGTCCCTGGTTCTGTCTCTGTCTGGGTCCAACTTATCCTCTTTGATAGATACTTATCTGTGTCTGTCTGCCTGTGAATGTAGGTGTATTTTGGTACATATTCTTATTCTTTCATCTAACTCCTTAGAAAGTAGAAAATGATGTTTCTGCTTGCTTTCCTTGCCTGCATGGAGAGAGACAAAACACACACACACACACACACACACACACACACACACACACACACACACAAACACACACACACTCAAACACACACACACTCAAACACACACACTCAAACACACACACACACACACACACACACACACACACACACACACACACACACACACACACACACACACACACACACACACACAAACATATTCTAGTGTCCACCACCCAGCAACAATCCCTCCATCTATTTGAATTTGACATGCATTGACTCTAGCACACCACATGCACACAGTATCCATCCATCCACTCATGCATACTACATGCATACAGTATACACCCATCCACTCACGCATGCTACATCCATACTTTATACACCCATCCACCCACACACACTACATTCATACTTTATACACCCATCCACTCACACACGCTACATCCATACTTTATACACCCATCCACTCACACACACTACATCCATACTTTATACACCCATACACAGGCCTGCCTACCCGTACGGAAATTCCGTATTTTGTCCTGAAATTTAAAAAAATCGGCGAGCGTTCCGGAAAATACGGGAGTTTATTTTGCGTTCCGGAAATATCAAAATAAAAACTATAATAAAAAAATTTCCAAAATCGTTGGCCTGTGGCTGTGCGCGAATCGTTTTCCGAAGCAGTCTACCGATGATTGCCGAATGGGTTTGTTCTGTAATGCGCAGGCACAGCGCGCGAAAATATTTCCGAAAATTGCTGAGTGACGTCATTTTCGTACAGTGCGCAAGCGCAACGCACGAAGTGTTTTTCCGGAGAGTGCCGGTATGTGCAGTGTTCATGTGCAACAATGGCGTCAAAACGAAAGCCAAGCGATTGTGTTTCTGAATTATCGAAGAAACAGCGGAGGTCGCAGGTCTACATTCCAGCGTACACGGAGAAGTATCCATTTATAGTCCGCGGCACCACTGACTCCACTGCCAAATGTACGACTTGTGATAACCAGTTCAGCATCTCCAGTGGTGGCGCCAACGATATCGAAAGGCATGTTGAAGGCCCAAAGCATGTGAAGAAAAATGAGGAGAAGAAGGTCGCAGCAGCGCAAAAACCTATCAGTGAATATTTTACACCGCCTCCTTCGAAAGTGTCCCAAATCGACATCGACGTAATTCGAGCTGAGGCGATGATGGTAGACTTGACAGTAGAACTGAACCTCCCAATGGCGGCATTGGACAAACTGAGTGTAGGTGTAGGGGAAGACCTCCTCTTCCCACACCTCCCCATGGTTATGCTTGCCATAATGACAATCCCTCACTCATCAGCTCACTGTGAGCGCATTTTCCCAGTCGTGAGAAAGAACAAAACACACTTCAGAGGCAGCATGGGATCCGACGCCTTGGAGGCCTTGGTGGTAGCCAAGTCCAGGCCTGGACATGCCCTTGACAGAAACTACAGTGTCAAAGACCTGAAAGGCCTGAAAAGTGCCTACTACCAGTCTTTGTCACAGTAAACAAGCTGCAGAACTATTGTATATAGTGTACATAAAATCAGGTATGTTTTGTTTTATCTTTTGGTCCCTGGTTAATGATTAAAGTTGCTTTGTTTTCTTGCACTGTCGCACGGTTTAATACTGGAATCGGAACTGAAATACGGAAATTGGAACTTGGTAATACTGAAATCGAAAAAGGAGGGTAGGCAGCCCTGCATACACTCACACACACTACATCCATACTTTATACACCCATACACTCACACACACTACATCCATACTTTATACACCCATCCACTCACACACACTACATCCATACTTTATACACCCATCCACTAACACACACTACATCCATACTTTATACACCCATCCACTCACACACACTACATGTATAACGTATACATCCATCCACTCATGCATGCTAAATGTATACAGTTTGCACCCATCCACTCACACACACTACATGTATAACGTATGCACCCATCCACTCACGCATGCTAAGTGTATACAGTATGCACCCATCCACTCATGCACACTACATGTATAACGTATGCACCCATCCACTCACGCATGCTAAGTGTATACAGTATGCACCCATCTACTCACGCATGCTAAGTGTATACAGTATGCACCCATCTACTCACGCATGCTAAGTGTATACAGTATGCACCCATCTACTCACGCATGCTAAGTGTATACAGTATGCACCCATCTACTCACGCATGCTAAGTGTATACAGTATGCACCCATCTACTCACGCATGCTAAGTGTATACAGTATGCACCCATCCACTCACGCATGCTAAGTGTATACAGTATGCACCCATCTACTCACGCATGCTAAGTGTATACAGTATGCACCCATCCACTCACGCATGCTAAGTGTATACAGTATGCACCCATCTACTCACGCATGCTAAGTGTATACAGTATGCACCCATCTACTCACGCATGCTAAGTGTATACAGTATGCACCCATCTACTCACGCATGCTAAGTGTATACAGTATGCACCCATCTACTCACGCATGCTAAGTGTATACAGTATGCACCCATCCACTCACGCATGCTAAGTGTATACAGTATGCACCCATCCACTCACGCATGGTAAGTGTATACAGTATGCACCCATCTACTCACGCATGATAAGTGTATACAGTATGCACCCATCTACTCACGCATGCTAAGTGTATACAGTATGCACCCATCTACTCACGCATGCTAAGTGTATACAGTATGCACCCATCTACTCACGCATGCTAAGTGTATACAGTATGCACCCATCTACTCACGCATGATAAGTGTATACAGTATGCACCCATCTACTCACGCATGCTAAGTGTATACAGTATGCACCCATCTACTCACGCATGCTAAGTGTATACAGTATGCACCCATCTACTCACGCATGATACATGCAGTGTGCATCTGTCCGTTTTGGAGGCTTCCCTGTAGAAAATATGCACATGGGCCCACACTACAGCCTGCGCTGGTGCAGGTGACAGTAGCTAGAGCAGGACTGAGATCAAGTGGAGCCAAGGTGAGGCAGGCAGACTGAGTAGTGAATAGACTGAGTAGTGAATGGACTGAGTAGTGAATGGACAGACTGCCAGCACAGGCATCTAGTTCTGACCAGTCTATCCTCAGCCTACCTGGCGGTTTATCGACTAAGCTATCTGCCTACCTGCCTGTTTGCGTACCTCTCCTTGCTAACATAATATTTATGTGCCTGTCTGCTTGGTTGCTTGCTAGCACTAGCAGTATTGGATATATTGTGCCTTCTCCCTGCCAAGCTCTCCTGTCTTAAGAGGCCTAGTAACTGCTATGGAGACTCATGGAAGCAGGCAGGCGGGCAAGCAGGCGGTTGATGAGGAGATAGATTACAAGGTATTCCTAGCACGCCCAGCCCTCCAGCCAGATCTACCCTGTGCCTTCTTAGCTCCCTCCCTCCAACGCCTCCATTGATCCCTGAGATGTTGCCTATTTGTCTTTTGTCAACAGCCTTGTGGCTGTAGCCCTTCTTCTCCAGTGGCTCTGCAGACAGGAGCTCATGGTATGAATGGCGGGAACTGCTCATCTGGAGAGGAGCATTCTCTGCCTGAATGAGTGTTAGAGAATGATGACAATATCTCTGTCTCTCTCTCTCTCTCTCTCTCTCTCTCTCTCTCTCTCTCTCTCTCTCTCTCTCTCTCTCTCTCTCTCTCTCTCTTCTCTCTCTCTCCTCTCTCTCTCTCTCTCTCTCTCTCTCTCTCTCTCTCTCTCTGTCTCTCTCTCTCTCTCTCTCTCTCTGTCTCTCTGTCTCTCTCTCTCTCTCTCTGTCTCTCTCTCTCTCTCTCTGTCTCTCTCTCTCTCTCTCTCTCTCTCTCTCTCTCTCTGTCTCTCTCTCTCTCTCTCTCTCTCTGTCTCTCTCTCTGTCTCTCTCTCTCTCTCTCTCTCTCTCTCTCTCTCTCTCTCTCTCTCTGTCTCTCTCTCTCTCTCTGAACACACACACACACACACTCTTTAAGTTGAGGGGTAAGAATGGATCCACCGCATCTTCCTATGTGATTTGTTGAAGGCCAGTAAGTAGGGAAATCCACACTTGCCTTGCTCCTACTCCAACCCACTCCAACCTACTCCAACCTACTCCAACCCACTCCAACCCACTCCAACCCACTCCAACCTACTCCAACCCACTCCAACCCACTCCAACCTACTCCAACCTACTCCAACCCACTCCAACCCATTCCAACCCGCTCCAACCTACTCCAACCTACTCCAACTTACTCCAACTTACTCCAACCTACTCCAACCTACTCCAACCCACTCCAACCCACTCCAACCCACTCCAACCTACTCCAACCTACTCCAACCCACTCCAACTTACTCCAACCTACTCCAACCTACTCCAACCCACTCCAACCTACTCCAACCTACTCCAACCTACTCCAACCTACTCCAACCCACTCCAACCTACTCCAACTTACGCCAACTTACTCCAACATACTCCAACTTACTCCAACTTACTCCAACCTACTCCAACTTACGCCAACTTACGCCAACTTACTCCAGTAACTTTGTATTCAAGGACCTTACACAGTGCACCAAGGCTTATTTGCCATAACAATTCATTCATTCGCTTGCTTGCTCACACGTGTTTCCACACGTGTACAAGTATGAGTGAACATTGTCATGCAGGCATACATAACAGGTGTGCATACACTGATCCCTTGTTTACTTGTTTACTCGTTACTTGCAAGTAAAGTGTATTCCTTTGCCAGACGGGTAACTAGGTGTGGGAGGGGTGTGTGTGTGTGTGTATGTGTGTGTGTTACATGCCTTTCGCTCCCTAATGAAGCGTGGGGTTCGTTATGCTGATAGCAAGGAACATAAATTGCGTCTGGGAAAAGTCTACCGCCTTCACCTTGTGGATCGCACTGTGTGTTTGTGTGTGTGTGTGTGTGTGTACATGCAGGCATTCGTGTGTGTGCATGCGTGTGTGTGTGTGTGTATGTGTGTGCGTGTGTGCAGCATTCTCGAGCATTCCATCACGGCGTCTTCTGCCTTCCAAGATGTTATTGTGAAGTGGTTTGGATGGGAAGCAGCAATAGTTGCAGTGAAGCGACATGATGAGTGTTGCTGGGTAGCATTGTGGATAGTCACAAGGAGAATAATGGCGCTGTTTTGACTGCACGTTGTTGAATAGCTATGATGAGACAAATGACTTTAGGAGTGTGTGTGTGTGTGTGTGTGTGTGTGTGTGTGTGTGTGTGTTGTTTTTTGCTGACAGGATGCAAGGAAATGAAGCGGTTTTGATTTGGCACAAATATATGGAGTAGTTATAGACAGACATGAACTATGATGAAGTTTTGTGAGGAGGCGAAGAGTTTTTGTTGGGACATGAAGTAACCCTCTGTGGGTTGGAGCTGGCAAAAGACACTGTTGTGTCTCCCTAGGCAATTGGTAACAAGTGAACGAGTGGGGAAATTGTGACTTGATGTGCTGGTAATCTAGCCAGCATTAAGGATTTTCTTGATTTATGGTCTTAAATAGCAAACAAAGGCTGATAAGCCGCAAATCGGGCGCCCATCCATCCATCCAAACTTCTTTGAAGAAGTGTTGTGAAGTGGTTTTGATTTATTTATGACTTAAAATGTGGAGAGGTTTGGATGAGATAAGAAGTGTTGTGGGGCCGTTTTTGATTGGACACTAAGATGTGAAGCACTTGTGATGAGGCACCAGGAGGTGTGGTGAGGGTTTGAGATGATAGATCCACATCCTGACTGACTGAGAGGCAGGGCTGCAGACAAGACAAGAGGTGGTGGTGACCTCTTGTGTCTGGGTTGGCAGATCTCTCTCTCTCTCTCTCTCTCTCTCTCTCTCTCTCTCTCTCTCTCTCTCTGTGTCTCTCTCTATCTCTCTCTCTCTATCTCTCTCTCTCTCTGTGTCTGTCTCTCTCTCTCTGTCTCAATTGCTGCTGCATATGCCGCCTGGAAACGAGCATCAAAGCCCAAATACTACCAAACAGATCCTAAGGCATGGGCAGATTACTTCCAGAATGTGTACAGTTTGCCTGATAGGACAGAAGTGATAGAAACAATATGTCATAGACAACTAAGTGTCCCAGATAAGTGTTTTAAACTCTGAAATAACAAATACTGAGATATCTACAGCCATCAGACAGCTGCGGTCTAGATTAGCTCCAGGGACAGATGGTGTACTCTCTGAGATGCTAAAGTGTACAGGGTCAGTGCTTTTGCCTCTGCTGTTTAAGCTTTTTAATGAGATCTTAGACAGGCCTCTTTCCCTACAATCTGGTGCAATTCCTTAATTGTGCCTATACACAAGAAGGGTGAACTGAATGTACTAGATAACTACAGGGGTATTTCTCTATGCAGTTCCCTAAGTAAAGCTTTTCTCCACATTCTGAATGTGAGGCTTCAGGCTTGGGCAGATGAGAATGAGCTTATCGGTGAGGAGCAAGCGGGATGCAGAAGAGGATATTCTACAGTGGATAATGTGTTTGTTTTACACAGTATAGTTCAGAAATATCTCCAAAGACGAAGGAAAGTGTATGCTCTATTTGTTGATTTCAAAAAAGCTTTTGACACTGTGAACAGACAAGCTCTTTGGAATGTGTTAGAAGCGTGTGGAATCAAGGGAAAATGAGTCACATGCTCAGGTCAGTATATGAAACCGTGAAGTGCGGTGTTCGATGCTCCGGGGGGACCTCAAGATTCTTCGATTGTTTCCGGGGCCTGAAGCAGGGATGCAAAATGAGTCCTGTACTTTTTTCCTACCTTGTCTCTTACCTTAGCAGAGAAATAATTGAAAAGGGGAAACATGGCATACAAATAGAACCAAACGGGGTTGAAATATTTTTGTTGCTTTTCGTTGATGACATTGTCCTGTTGTCAGATACTGTACCTGGTCTCCAAAATCAAATCAACAGTCTCAAAAGAGCAGCGGATAAGCTTGGACTAATTGTGAACACAGATAAAACGAAAGTTGTCATTTTTAGAAATGGTGGTTACGTGGCAGCTCATGAGAAATGGACGCTTGGTAACGACAGATTGGAAGTGGTCAGTCAATACAAGTATCTGGGTGTAACACTAACCACAAGATTATGTACCAATACGATTATGACAGATATTGCAGGAAGGGCTAAAGCAGCCGCTATTCAAGTTTTGAAGTCGCTGCGGAAATTAGCATTTGTCACCCCTGACGTACTGTTCAAGGTTTTTGATGCGCAAATCCAGCCAATATTGCTTTATGGTTCGGAAGTGTGGGGCTTCAGTGACTGCAAACGCATTGAAAGTGTCCATTTGTTTGTACTGAAGTGGTTTTTGAATGTTTCAGCCAGAACCCCGAATGTAATGATATACGGTGACACAGGTAGATACCCGTTATACATAAATGCTATCGTAAGGTCGATCAATTATTGGTTAAAAATAATTAGCATGGACCAACACAGATATCCATTCAGAGTGTATCAAATGATGTGTAACTTACCTGAAGGTCAACTCAATTGGGTAACAAGTATAAAAACTCTGCTCTACAAATACAACATGGAAAGAGAATGGACAAGACAAGCTGTAGAAAATAAAAGAGCATTCCTTAGGAATCTGAAAGAAAAATTGGTATCTGACTTTGATAGTGAGTGGAGGCAAACGTTACAAGATAGCAATCAGTATTCATTCTACAGACTGTATAAAACTGTTCGAGAGCAAGAACCATATTTGTCATCCTCATCCTCATCCTCCGTGCTGACCTCCATCCTCATGGGAGGAATCAAAAACGATGGTGAACAGCACCACCGACACCAGTGCAGACATCACCATGAACAGCGAGAAACTAGAAGAAGTCACCAGCTTTAAATATCTGGGGGCAACCCTGTCCAAGGACGGCACCAGTACCGCGGAGCACAAGAATAGCCATGGCGACCTCAGCGATGGCCCTACTGAGCAGGATGTGGAGAAACAACTCCTTCAGCTTCTCCACCAAGTACAGACTCTACAAGTCCCTGGTGATTTCCATCCTACTCTATGGCTGTGAGACCTGGACGTTACTGGCAAGGATCCAGGCATTTGAGTCCAAGTGCCTCCCAAGACTGCTCCGCATCTCCTACTTGGAGCCCAAGACGAATGAGTTTGTGCAGAACTTGACAGCAGCATTTGTAGGCCCACAGGAACCCCTTCTGGCAACTGTCAAGTGACACAAGCTGGCCTGGTTTGGCCAGTCACCAGACAACTCTCTGTGCAAGACTGTACTGGAAGTCGTCGTTGTTCAAGATAGACAAGTGGACGAACTGACGACTTTCACACATTAGGACATACCACTGTAGATTCCCATTTCAACATTTATTCTTCTGATAAATGCAAGTCACGTCCATGTTACAACATGCTGAGTCAAAGACTGAAAATGACGTAATTAGGAGGGACAATGAGGAACAGTCATGAAGGGGTTGTCTCTCTTAGATTACATTCCCAAACATCTCCCTTTTTTTTTTTTTTTTTTTTTTTTTTCGAAAACATGTATCTGGAGAACTGTCCTGGCACTGTTGACGAATAAATGTAGTTCCAGGTACTGTTTTGTATTTTTGTCTCAAACAGTTAGTACTACTACTACTACAACAAATAAAACACTTTGAAGAACTCAACATTTCAGTGAGACTCTTTTAACCAAATTAACGTAATAAATTTCCTGAAAGGTCGACTTCTTCCAATTACTGTTTAGGAAGAAATTTGTCAGTCACAAACCCAAAAGTCCCTCCATTATAAACTGATTTTCTCTTTAGAATGAAAATTTTAGAATAAACAGACTTTAATTTATATCTACAATCCTCTCGCTCCCAAGTCAAATAATTATCACTACCAGTGAATTAGTAACCCAACTTGACGGCTATAAAATCCAACACATATAAAGTAATCCATGGAAAATTTGTAATCCAATCCAGCACACTCGTGGAATAATACTGGAGTATGTGCACACAATGCTATATTCACCACAGCACCCACATTCACACGCACATAAGTCATAAGGCGGAGAAACCTCAACGCCTTCACTTTGCTCTGTTTTTAACACATTGGTTGTGCAAAAACTGCGCACACACTTCTTCCTCCCTGAAACGAGCTGGTTTGGAAGCTGTGTACCCAGCAGACGATCTTGTAACTCGCTTGTCGGGCGTAGCGACTTCCTTCGGATCGCCGGTGTCAGCGGGTTCTGATGACTCTTCTGCTGGCGGTAGATCTGGCATGACGATCTCCTGCGGAGGAGGGAGTTGTTGTAGGTGTTTTCTATTACGGCGCAAGACTCCACCTGGTGAGTTGACCAGATAGGTACGGTTTTCTTGATCTGCGGCGACAATAGTGCCGTGATTCTTCCAGCTGTTCTCGGAATCCATCTTGATCAGAACGTCGTCTCCCGGTTTCAGTTCAGACAGAGGCTTGGCACTGTGCCGTCTGTCGTAACAGAACTTGTAGCTCTCCTTAGCTTTCCGGTCTGCTTGACGTATGTCTGCGTCTTTGACAGGGAAAGGAATCAGGTTTTCTGGGAGTTTGGGGATCAAGGTTTTGAGCGTTCTCCCCATCAGGGCAACTGCAGGACTAACCCCCGTGCTGGAGTGAGGGGTAGACCTGTAGTTCATCAAAGCGATCTCAAACGACCGCTGTTGCAGTAGCGTCTTTGCTACTTTCACTGCACTTTCAGCCGCTCCATTTGCTTGTGGGAAACCTGGGCTGCTGGTCATGTGGTTGAAGTCAAATTCCTGTGCAAAATGCCGGAATTCTGCACATTGGAATTGTGGTCCGTTATCACTCACTAGAGTGTCTGGAATCCCATGAGTAGCGAACAGCTGAGTCATTTTCTTGATAATGACTGCGGATGTTGTAGAATGGAGGGGCAGTACCTCCAGCCATCTTGAGTAGTAGTCCACGACTACCAGGTACTCTCTGCCCTGGTGAGTGCACAAATCTGCTCCCAATCGTTGCCATGGTCGTTCTGGTAATGGAGTTGGTCGTAGCGGCTCGTTTTTCTGTGACTGTCGCTTTTGTCGGCACTCTTTGCACGTGTCAATGAGGTTCTTTAGGTCTCTACTCAGTCCTGGCCACCAGACTGATGACTGAGCATTCTGGCGGCATTTGTGAAGACCTTGATGAGTCCCATGCAGTTTGTTCAGCACCTCTTCACGCTGACTTCTTGGAACTACAATTCTGCCATTGTAGACCAATAGTCCTCGGATAAGCGACAGTTCTCCCTGTGCTTGGTGAAACGCTTGAAGATTGGCTGACGGTTTCACTGGCCAACCTCTCAGGACGTACTCCATGACTTGTTGCAGTTCCGGGTCATGGACTGTTGCTGCACGAAGCTTTTCCAGGCGCTGTGGGGTAACAGGCCAACCCGACTCCACTGAATCAACATAAGCAGCCATTGTTTCAGCGGTTTCTTCATCCTCTGCTGTGTGCGGCACTGGGCTCCTGGACAGAGCGTCGGCGATGATGATCTGCTTGCCCGGCACATGAACAACTTGTGCCTTGAACCGCATCAGTCGGATCAGTAGTCTCTGGCACCTCACTGGGGCTTTGTCAATGTCTTTGTTCTTCATCAGCGGAACCAAGGGCTTATGGTCGGTTTCGAGCACAAAACTGTCCAGCCCAATCAGGTATTTGGCGAACTTCTCGCACGCCCATGTGGACGCTAGGCACTCTTTTTCTATCTGAGCGTATCGCTGTTCTGCATCAGTCAGAGTTCTGGATGCGTATGCTATGGGAACAAGCTTGTCTCCATGCCACTGTAACAGTGCTGCACCCAAGCCATAGCTACTGCTATCAGCGCTCACCACAGTCTTTCTCTCTGAGTTGTAGAATCCCAGGGCTTGTGATGACGACAGTTGTTTCTTTACAGCCGCAAATGCCTTCTGCTGAGCTGGACCCCAACTCCACGCAGTGTTCTTCTTCATGAGATCAGTGATGGGTTTCATAGCAGTAGCCATCCCAGGTACGAACCTACCCAAGTAGTTGAACATGCCGCAGATCGTTCTCAGTTCGGTGAGCGAGGTGGGCGTTGGCATTTCTGTGATCGCTCTCACTTTTTCTGGATCTGGCCGGACTCCATCAGCACTGATGATGTGACCAAAGTATTTCACCTCAGTCTTCTTGATGTGACACTTTTCTTTGTTGAGTCTGAGCCCACTCTGTTCTATTCTTTTCAGAACGGCATCCAATCGTTCGTCATGTTCTTCTTCCGTTCTTCCATAGACGATAGTATCGTCCATGATTGCATCACAGCCTTCCAAGCCTTCCAATGTCTCTTTCATCTTAGTCTGAAAACTCTCAGGCCCTAGTGAAATTCCCATCGGAACACGCTTGAAACAAAACCGGCCAAATGGAGTTATGAACGTGGTCAACAGCGAGCTTCCTTCAGACAGTGGAATCTGAAAGAAACCTGACGACGCATCAAGTGTTGTGAAGAACTTTGAGCCAGCCAGTTTCGGAGCAATGTCATCCAAGTTTGGTAGCATGCAGTGTGGTCTTTTGACTCCTTCATTCAGTCTCTTGAAATCAACACAAATCCTCACACTGCCGTTGGGTTTGACAACAGGTACCATAGGAGCACACCAGTCAGTGGCCTCCTTTACTTCTTGGATAATGCCTGCTTTTTCCATGCGTTGCAGTTCAGCTTTAACCTTTTTCTGCAAAGGAAAGGGAACTCGTCGCGCTGTCGTGACGCAGTAGGGATTGATTCCTGGTTTCATTTTGATGTCCACCGGATCCGTTTTCAAAAGTCCAGTTGCACCAAAAACATTCTCGTGTACTTCTTCTACACGTTTCACAAGGCCCATCTTCTCTGCGACATTTCTGCTCAACAGGTTGCTACCTGTACGATTTCTGACCACAATGACTCTGTACTTGAAAGTCTTGTTCTTTACAGTGCTCTTTGCAAAGAATTCTCCACGTGTGGTCAGTTTTCCTCCCGGTGATGTCAAATTTATTCTTGTTTGCTTCAGCCTCGGCTTGATGCTGAAATTGTCGAATGTCTTGTCATTGATGATCGTGATGTCAGCGCCCGTGTCGATTTTAAACCTGACGTCATTCCCTTTTATCTTCAGGGTAATGGTCCATGGCTGCGTGTTGTCTGTGATAACGCTGTCTAGTGTGAAGGTTTCTTCTCTCTCTTCTTCTGTTTGAATCTCATCTTCAGAGTTGTCTTCCTCTATCTCGCGTACACTGTGGCACATGCGCTCAAAGTGTCCCCTTTTGTTGCATTTTCTACATGATCTCTCTTTTGCTGGACACTGTCTCTCTTGTCCATGTTCATATCCACACCGTCCACATTTACGGGTGTCTTGGTTCTGCTGGCGATATGTCCCTCGGCCCCTACCCCTACGAGGATAGGCCTCTCGGTTTCTCAATCCACCTTCACCTCTCTGTCTGCCTCTACCTCTGGTCTCATCAACTGAAGCGGCGGCTGCGCCTCCTTCTTGCTGCTTCATTTGTAGTTTGATTTGCTCATGCTGTCTCGCAATTTCAAGTGCTTTCTCTAGATTGAGATCATGAATCAACTGCAGCTTCTCTTTCAGTTTGTAGTCATTCAATCCAACAACAAGTCTGTCCCGAACTTGATCTTCAGTATCTTTGTATTCACAGTGAGCAACGAGGGCACGAAGAGAACGATAGAATTCTTCTATTGTTTCTGACTCTTTCTGTCTTCTTTCTTGAAACTTTGTTCTCTCATAAATTATGTTCCTTTTCACCAAGAAGTAGGAGTCAAATTTACTCACGACTGTTTCGAAGTCTTTGTCATCTTCCTCGACTTCTCTGACGTCTTCTCCCTCTCCAACGGTCTTCTTGCCGAACTTCAGTATTTCAAATATCTTCTCAGATTCCTCTCCCATCACATAAAGCAACGTGTCTCTTTGGGTTTCTGGCTCTTCCTTTGACAGTTTACTTGCATTTCGGTAGCGACGAAACTGTTTGATCCAATGAGACCATTCTTCAGGCTTGAACGAGAAGTGTGGCGGCGGTTGAAGGTTCTGCATCTTGATAGTTCTTTTGAAGTTCCCGTCGATGAGTCAAATTTTTATCACTGTTGACCAAAACGGAATCCCACATCCGACACCATGTTCAAGATAGACAAGTGGACGAACTGACGACTTTCACACATTAGGACATACCACTGTAGATTCCCATTTCAACATTTATTCTTCTGATAAATGCAAGTCACGTCCATGTTACAACATGCTGAGTCAAAGACTGAAAATGACGTAATTAGGAGGGACAATGAGGAACAGTCATGAAGGGGTTGTCTCTCTTAGATTACATTCCCAAACAGTCGTGGGCGTGGTCAACAGAGAAAGAGCTGGACAACGTCAAGGAGTGGACGTCAAGGAGTGGACGGCCCTCCCCATGAAAGAGCTGCTTGAAACAGCCACCAACAGACCTGAATGGCGGAGGATCTCCATGTCCTCCTCCCTCGTGTCCCCCCCCCCCCCCCTCCCTGACGGCCAGAGCGGCCAAATAAAGTTTTTCGTTCAAATAAAGTTTTTCGTTCGTTCATTCTGTCTCTCTCTCTGTTTGTCTTTCTCTCTCTCTGTCTCTCTCTGTCTCTCTCTCTCTCTCTCTCTCTCTCTCTCTCCTACTTCTCTCTCTCTCTCTCTCTCCCCCCCCTCTCCCTCTCTCTCTCCGCCCTCCCCCCCCCCCCCTTTCTCTCTCTCTCTCTCCCTCTCCCTCTCTCTGGGTGGCAGGGCAGGAGCAGGGCCAGCTATTGATCCAGCCATGGCTCTGACGTCTGAGAGGCTCAGTCCTCCCTTCTTGCACTTGGCGGCCCTAACCTCACTCCCCACCCCCCACTCCCCACCCCCCCCCCCACTCCCAATCCCCTTTCTACCCCCTCCCTCTTCTCACATCAACTGCAGGGACCCTTATTCCCTTTTCCCCAGGAATCCAGCTCTGCTCACTCCCATTGCACAAGGAGGGGGGACCTTACCTCCTCCACACCTCACCCCCACACCCGTTTCTGGTATTTCTACTGTCTTTAAATCCCATTGGGGTTGGGGGGGGGGGGGGGGGGGGGTTGAAGTGGAATGGTGGGGTGGGTGTGAAGATGAGAAATGCTAGGGTCTGGGGGAAAGGGGAGGGGATGGACATTAGAAGAGAGGGGGAGGGGAGAAAGGACTGTGGGGAACCCTATGTTTGCCCCATCTCTACTGTAGCTAGTTCACTTATCTCCTGCCCCCACCCCCTCACCCTCCTTGACCCACTGGGTTCACTGATGACCCTGGCTTATCTGCAGGGCAAATAGGGATATCTGTTTTGTTTTATTTATGTTATTTGACAATTTTGAGGCAATTACTCTTAGTACCTGAGCTGGCCTTTCCTGAGGCTACCACCTTTTGGCTTGCCCCCCCCCCCTCTCCCCCTGCCCCTCCCTGCCCCCCCCCCTGTGCTTCCATTCCTCTGCTGCTCTGCAATGAAGGCAGTTCTTGTATCCCATTGCCTGGCATGCCTCAGTAGATGAAGACCATGCATAACTCCACCTTCATCTGCCTTGGCATTTCTAGCTTGATGTTTGCCAAGCAGCATTGTGAGACTTGAAAGCAGTACACTTTTGTTGCCATTGTTGTGGCCCAGTGGCTGTTAAGAAATTTGTGTGTAGAGTGTATTTAGTCTCAAATCTAGTCTTAGTCATTCCCCTAAAGTAGTGAAAATTATAATAATAATAATAATAATAATTTATTATATTTATAATGCGCCTTATCCAGTGGTTCTAAGCGCACTTAGGCCTCGGTTTATTAAGGTCTCATCCGAAGGACCTGGGGAGAGGCCCTGAGGAGGGCCGTTTGGTAGCCCTAAAGAGGGCCATTTGGTACCCGGTTTCACTCCTGGGTGGGGAGAAGCAATGGGAGTTAAGCATCTTGCTCAAGGATGCAATTCTGGGGACCGCGCGGCTTCGAACGCCGCACCCACTGGCCGCAGCGGCTGTAGGTCCAGCGCGCTAACCACTCGGCCACTTCACCTGATGAAGTGGACTCCCCAACTCCTTGTGAAATGATTGGATATTTAGTATTAGTTTGTCTTCCTGATGTGGGGTTTATGATGATACTCATGATACTGTATCTACTTAAAGTGTAGGTTGCAAATGTTGTAGACTAGATGTCCATGGAATTCAGGTGCCTAACGCCCATCCCAGAAATACTGCTCAAGGGTGCTTTTCACTCCGAAGAGATATTTTTCAGTTAATGAGCCATCCCTCTGTGGGTTCGGGGTAAGAATTGACCCACCGCCTCTCATAAGAGGTGAATAACTCAGGACACCGTGACTTGATTTGCATGTACTCTAAACTGTTCTAATGATTGTCATGCTTAATGGCCTTACATAGCCTACAAAGGCTGAAAGGCCATAAAACACTATCCATCCATCCATCCATTCATTCATTCATCCATCCATCCATCCATCCATCCATCCATCCATCTATTGAATGAGCCAAGATTGACTGGTGGTCTGGTGTGGATGGGGCGAAGAGCTCCACAGCTTAGGAGCTATGTAGGAGTACACAGCAGAATAGAGAGGTTTGTCTTCCACCTGCACCAGCTCCCCTTGGCCTGGGTGTCTGCATCACTGGCTGTCTGTGCTGTGTGCTTCAGTGGCTGGTGAGGGCCACCTGCACAGGGTGTACTGTGACTGGGGCAAGCTCTTGCTGCAGGAAGAGCACTGTAGACAGGTGTACTCTGTGGCTGGGTCAGCACAACAGACACTACAGACCTTGGGTGCTGTGTAGCTTGCTTTCCACCTCTGCTTTCAGACTGTTTGTGTGTATATATGTGTGTGAGTGTTTGTGAGTTTGTGTGTGTGTGTGTTTGTGTTTGTGTGTGTGTGTGTGCATGTGTGTTTTGTGTCCCAGTGTGTATGTGTTTAGTGTGTGTGTATGTGTGTTTGTTTGTGTGTGTGTGTGTGTGTGTGTGTGTGTGTGGATGCATTTATTTTATGTGTGGGTTTTTTCGTGCATGTGTGTGTGTGTGACTGTGTGTGTGTGTTAGGGTATGTGCATGCTTGTATATAATTTTGTGCTTTTCTTTTAGCATGTTAAGTTGTAGGCATGCATGTGTGCATGACATGGTTTTAGCAATCGCAGGGCAAGGTGCATGATGGGACTGGTGAAATGGGCCCACACTGATGATATCCATCTAGCTACAGCTACAGCGTATAAATCCTGTCCTCACTCCTTGATTCTTCTCCAGTAAATCTTAGTCCACCAAGGCTCAGTTGCCAACTTGGAGCCCAAATGTGTTTCCAAGGGTTGTTTTGCAAGATGACCATCACTTGGAAATCTGAAATGTAAAATTAGTGATGTGAGCATAAGTCAGCAGGTGCATACATGTATGTATGTCATGGATTGTCTTCTCCTTGTTGCAGGCGCCAGGAGGTATTTGTGTGGAAGTTCGAGGTGGATGACACCATCACAGAACCGCTGTCGGTGGGGCGCATCACATGGAGTGTGGACTACGAGAAGTCTGGCTTCTCCCAGAAGTCTTACTATCCCCAGGATGACAAGAAGAAGCTGGTTGCCCACATCACCATCACCACCCACCACCAGCAACGCCTTGTCCCCGTCTTCAAGGTGGGATCTCTGTCTGTCTCTCAGTGTCTCTCTCTCTCTCTGCCTGCCTGCCTGCCTGCCTGTCTGTCTGTCTGCCTGTCTGTCTGTCTGCCTGCCTGCCTGCCTGCCTGTCTGCCTGCCTGCCTGTCTGTCTGTCTCTCTGCCTGTCTGTCTCACTGTCTGTCTGTCTGTCTGTCTGTCTGTCTGTCTGTCTGTCTGTCTGTCTGTCTGTCTGTCTGTCTGTCTCTCTCTCTCTCTCTCTCTCTCTCTCTCTCTCTCTCTCTCTCTCTCTCTCTCTCTCTCTCTCTCTCTGTCTCTCTCTCTCTCTGTCTCTCTCTCTCTGTTTCTCTTGCATGTTCATTGTGACTATTGTTATGTTAATTTTTTTGGGGGGACGGGGGTGGTTATCATAATAAGGGCTGAATTCAGACAGGCTGTAAAACCAGATGCATTGATTCCCCTTGTAAAGTAAAGTTTATTCCTCTCTCTCTCTCTCTGTCTCTCTCTCTGTCTCTCTCTCTCTCTGTCTCTCTCTCTCTCTGTCTCTCTCTGTCTCTCTCTGTCTCTCTCTCTCTCTCTCTCTCTGTCTCTCTCTCTCTGTGTCTCTCTCTCTCTCTCTCTCTCTCTGTCTCTGTCTCTCTCTGTCTCTCTGTCTCTCTCTCTCTCTCTCTCTCTCTCTCTCTCTCTCTCTCTCTCTCTCTCTCTCTCTCTCTCTCTCTCTCTCTCTCTCTCTCTCTCCCTCCCTCCCCTCCCCTACCCCTCCACCTCTATAGTAAGAATGGCTTTGATGTGTTGCAGGAGGAGGAGGTGCTGAACACTGCGGTGCTGACAGGACACCGCCAGACCTTCCCACTGTTGGTCTACACTGCGCAGGAGGACGGCACATTGCAGGATGTCACAGCAGAGGCGGCCTGTGTGTCCCAGGACCCTGATGTGGTCAAGGTGAGGGGCCCCCACACACTTCTCTGTCACTCCCTTCTTGCCATGGAGATGAAGACCATCCTATCTCAGTATCTGATTCTGATAAGGCGATTGCTTAGTAATCTCTTCCCCTTGACATTTGACTATCTTGTCGTGATCACAGCAGGTCACTGTTGATTTTCCCTCTGCATTCCTTGCCAAGATGAAGACTTCATGCAGTGATTCTGCCATTTGAATCCACCATTCTGTTTTTGTGTGTTTCTTAGTTACAGGCTTGTTTGATGCTGCCTTTGCAGGTGGCTTCAGACTGTTCGGTGATTTTCTTGGATGGGACGGAGACAAGGGGCTCTTTGAATGCCACAGTGGAAGTGAAGATGGGGGAGATGGTTGCCATGGTGACGCTGCGTGTGTGGGTGCCCGATGACCGCCTGGACCTACAGCTCTCGGACTCCAGACTGAGCGCCATCCGTGGGTGGCGAGTACCCCGCCCTGATCAGTCAGGGTATGTACCCAGATAACCACCTCTCTGCCTGTCTGTTACGTCGCCCTTGATTGGAGTGACCTGTTCAAGGTCATGTATTGCTTTTGTCTGGATGAATTCCTCTCGAACCTTCTTGGTTCCCATTCCCAGGTGAATCACTAAGTGCAGCCAGCATCAAAACAAGGGAGAGAAGTTGTACACCTGTATCAAAATTTTGAATGATGATGATATTTTGTTTGATACAAACATAATTTCATGTCATACACCCAGCATCTCCCTTCATGCTAAAGACAAGGCACATGATTAACCCATTAGACACTATGACGGTATACACAAAAGAGTCCTGAAAACCTGAGCCTTTTTCAGAAAAACTGAAGAAGTCGGGTACGTTTACAAAAAATTTATTAACTCCACTTGTAACAATCACAGAGACACAAAATAAGCATTGTCTTAAAGCTGACATCCATTGCTACAAGCTCATACAATCAAATACAACACAATACAAGTTAAAATTTAGGAATGATTTTTTAAAATTAGAAAATAGTGCAAAAACGGACACATTCACCTTGATTTTCAGTTAAAAATTATGGTTTTTAGAAAGAAAACCTCCCAAATAAGCTCAAAACAGACTCTTAATGGATAATTTACTCATTTAGCTATCTGCTGAAACAAAATGCAAAGTCCTAAATCAATTTGTTCATGAGATACAGCAAATATGGTACATGACATGAAATCGCAAAAATTGTTGTTTTTTTTTACATGATCACAAAGTAATTTTCACCATGCCTTTTTTCACTCAGATAAAGGTAAACATGAAGCACATGCATGACATGACAGATAATATAAAGAGAAAAGGTGCAAGACATGCATTTGCAAGTGATAAAGTCTTTCAAAAATAGGCATGGATTAATTAGCAAGTGATAAAGTCTTTCAAAAATAAGCATGCATTACCAAGTGATAAAGTCTTTCAAAAATCAAGATTTTTTTTACATCACTTGGAGCTGGCAGGAGGTGGATTCCTCTGTCTCTCTCTCTCTCTCGGCATATCGATTTGTCTCTGTCACAAGTCGTTTTCCCACATCGCGTGTGTGAAGATCAGAGAGAAGACATGAAGAGGCTTTGCATCCGAGGGGATGTCAATCTTCACTCCTTGAGCGCGTCGAAAGGCGTGTCGTGTGCGAGAACGAAAATTTTCTGTCTGCCACGATCCTTGGAAGCCTAGAAACTCTTCCTCCTCCAACATCTCTCGCATCCACTGGTCCTATTGAAGCGGATCTTCCGGCGCATCGACATCGTCGAAATCAGAATTAGAATCGGCATCAATGTCGTTTCCTTCGCTCTCATCCGATGCTGAGTCGGACATGACGCGTGTCGTGTGCGAGAACGAAAATTTTCTGTCTGCCACGATCCTTGGAAGCCTAGAAACTCTTCCTCCGACGATTCCTCCTCCAACATCTCTCGCATCCACTGGTCCTATTGAAGCGGATCTTCCGGCGCATCGACATCGTCGAAATCAGAATTAAAATTGGCATCAATGTCGCTTCCTTCGCTCTCATCCGATGCAAAATCGGACATGACGCGAAAAAATTCCGAACGTCAGTCGAAATCTCGACAAAAATCGCCACAACACAGCTAAAACTTGTCCGATTTCGATCAAACTTGGACTAGCGTAGTGCGCAGTCACTCTGCTTCCCAGCAGGCATTGCGATAAGTCGGCCATTGCCGTTGCTAATTTTAGATCTCGACGTAAACACCGCTAGGGTAAGATGAGACGCGTGCGTCGCTCCCGAAGCGAAGGGGGGATGCAACGTGCGCGTTCCATCCGAAGCGAGTGGGTTAAGAAAATCATAACTTGATTTACTTTCACTAGTTTTAGTAATTTTGTCGTCAATGGTTTTACAAGGTTGATAGGCTGTACAGCTCCATTCATTCATTCATTCATTCATTCATTCATTCATTCATTCATTCATTCATTGACTCACATGCGAAGCAAAAGTGAGTCTATGTACTGAGCCGTGTCGTCCGTCCGTCCGGGCGTCCGTCCGGGCGTCCGGGCGTCCGTCCGTCCGTAAAAAACGTAAACGTTGGATTTTTCTCGGAGACTATTAAGTCTATCAACACCAAATGTGGCATGATGGTGTATGATGACAAGGCCTCAAAAAACATACATAGTGACTTGACCTTGCTTCAAGGTCAAGGTCACAGGAGCCATAAATGTGGTCTCAAAAACAGTCATTTTTCACATTTTCCCAATTTTCTCCCACGTTATTGAGAATGGCGACCTTAGCTACAAGTGGTATATAGGTCAAAGCAAGCCCTATCTTTTGATACCAGTTTGGTTGACCTTGCTTCAAGGTCAAGGTCACAGGAGCTCTTCAAAGTTGGATTGTATACATATTTTGAAGTGACCTTGACCCTGAACTATGGAAGATAACTGTTTCAAACTTAATAATTATGTGGGGCACATGTTATACTTTCATCATGAGACACATTTGGTCACATATCATCAAGGTCAAGGTCACTTTGACCCTTATGAAATGTGACCAAAATGGGGTAGTGAACCACTAAAAGTGACTATATCTCATGGTAGAAAGTGCCAATAAGCACCATTGTGCTTCCTATGTCTTGAATTAACAGCTTTGTGTTGCATGACCTTGGATGACCTTGACCTTGGGTCAAGGTCACATGTATTTTGGTAGGAAAAATGTGTAAAGCATTTCTTTGTGTATGATGTCATTGGTAGGTTTAGTTGTTTGACCTTGCCCTTGAAGGTCACCTGAAGGTCAAGGTCATATAAAGGTCAAGGTCAAGCATGTGAGTAGTATGGGCTTTGCCCTTCTTGTTCATTCATTCATTCACTCATTCCATGTTTTCTTCCCTGCTTGCTCTGTAGTGGAGTGAAGTCTGACACTCTTTGCCTCTATGCAGGGACAAGGAACACCATGGTTGTCAGCTGCGCTTCCAGCAGTCTCTGGTGGAGGTCTACACGCGCTTCGTCATCCGCAGCCAGGGGCGCGTCGCGGAGTACTACCGCAGCCGCAAGGTGTACCTACGTGTGACCGACCTTGTGCTGCACCGCCTCAAGGTGGCCGACCCCTCGGTGGCAGCTCTGCAGGGCAAAGTCTTGCACGGCCGCACCTCGGGCAGCACCCAAGTGCAGGTGAGTGTCGAGGGCAGAAGAAGTAACTGTCTTTGTCCGTGTGCAAACTGGTGGGTGGACAAGTTGTCTGTCAAGAGTTGGCTTTGTGGGCTCGCGGGGAAATAGGAAACTGAAGTAGAAATGTCTGGTTCAATGCAGCAGAACTGAGAATGATGAGGTGTGTCAGACGGAACTATAGCAGTTCATGAATCCTCTCAAAACATTTGTTGTTTCTGGAGCATGGATGTTCATGTGTCTCCTCTTTCCTCGTGACTTACCTCAGAGTCTGGCTGTAGCTGACATGCTGCCTTCTCGTTGTTGCTGATGTGACCAGGATCTGTAAAAAAAAGTTCACCTCTCCTGTAGAGTCCTGATTCTTATGTCAGACCTGTTTACCCTTCCGCAATTTGCGGAAATCTTCTGATTTTGAGTCCAAGTCTCCGCTTTTACGGACGATCTTCCGGCCGATATTTCGCTGAAAAAATCGAAATCTTCCTCTTGAAGATCAAAACCTTCCGCATTTTTCTGGGTATTTATCAAATCTTCCTCATAAGGGTTTTTGGGGGTAAACAGGTCTGTTATGTGTAGGCGGGACATAAAGTTTGGAACAAGGTTTCAATCAATGCTGTGACTGTAAAGTTAGGTCCTTTTTAATAACTGATGTCATAATCAGTCCAGTTCAGGTCCAATGGAAACAACGTGCCTTTTGCCTGAGGTTGGATCTAGATTTATTAGTAATAATTCAATCTTGAAAATTACTTCTGTCTGTCTGTCCCCATTGTGGTGAGCATCTGTGACTAAATGGTCAACTTGCTTGACCTGTAGTTGCTTGCATTAAGTGGGTGCAGCATTCGAAGCTGTACCGATGCCAGAGTTGCAAAGTGCTTAAATTATAAATAACACACATTGCTTCTCCCCTTGCAGGAGTAAAATTGGGTGCCTGTGAGGGCAGGGGTTGCACACTGCAGTGCGATTAACCCTTGCATTTTAGCCCAATAGAAGATTGATCCATCAGCCTTGTGATCAGGGCCTGTATCCAGAACGGCAATTTAGCTTTTTAACACTCGATTTATCCCCTAACCCCGGGTTATCTTGATCGGTTAGATAAGGTACGCTCGTCAGAGGATCCTAGGTTGCACTTTGCTATATATACTGGTTTCCAGCCAAGGGAGAGCGGATCACAGTTGGAATCACCTGAGTTGAGAGATAAATCGGGGTTAAAATGGGCCCTGGGGGTTAAATGTATAGCAGTCCCAGACTCAGACATGGGTGATAAGTGGCTATATAAAACTACACTTTTACCTTTACCTTTACCTTTGCATGTACAGGTGCTGTCAGGTACAGGCAAGGTGGTGGCGTGGCAGGACGTGAAGGTGGGCAAGGACAAGGTCAACATAGAGCGGCTGCTGGTGCGAGTGGTCAGCCGTCTCAGCCTGGAGCTGCGGCAGTCAGAAGCTCTGCCTGGCGCCCTCACCGCCATCGCCCACCTGCAGGAGAAAATTGCTGTGCCCAACCACGTAAGTCTGTGTGTGTGTGTGTCTGTGTGCATGCGCGCATGCATGTGTGTGTGTGAATGTGTGTGTGTGTGAAGTGTGTGTGAAGTGTGTGTATGTGTGTGAAGTGTGTGTGTGAAGTGTGTGTGAAGTGTGTGTGTGTGAAGTGTGTGTGTGTGAAGTGTGTGTGAAGTGTGTGTATGTGTGTGAAGTGTGTGTGAAGTGTGTGTGTGAAGTGTGTGTGTGTGTGTGTGTGTGTGTGTGTGTGTGTGTGTGTGTGTGTGTGAAGTGTCTGTGTGAATGTGTGTGTGTGTGAAGTGTGTGTGTGTGTGTGTGTGATGGTGGTTGTGTGGATGAGTGGGGGTTCACAGTGGTGTTTTTGACACACACTCTGGTTTCAAGAGGACAACGCCGATCCCTTCTGCAATGGGTACACATTTATCCATTTTTTTTACCAACCGCCCCAGTCCCAGTTCTCTTTTCGGCAGCGTCACAATCTGACATCACAAAACTGATGATGTAACATTCGCGCGCAAAGCACGAGCAACAAATGGCAATACAATCAAACAAGAAAATGCAGGCTCAGTCGAACGTCAAGGGTCAGGTCTGATTACGCAAGAAGGGTATTGGGGGATGCAGTCAGTTAAGGCGCAGCTAGCTTCAGTGGTCTAGAGAAAAGGGGAACAGACTGGGTTATTTTGTAGCGAGTTTCGCACTCGGCTACATACACGCCAACCTTTTTACTACCCAGCGTCCGCGCTGAGGTCACACAGATTCTCAGGTCACCTTAAAGTCGACCAAGGTCACTTCGTCTAGACGGCAACAACGGAAAGAAAAAAACGGGATTTTCCCACTCAATCCTTATGCCACACAGAACGTTAACTGAATCAAAAGTAGCACATCTCTATCAACACGTACGTTATATACGAATCTGACCAACCGAAATAACACAATAACCGCGGATCTGGCATTGCGATGTAGGAAAGCTGAGTATGAATTTATCAGTGAAACAGTTTCCCCAATAATCTACGGTTAAAAGTTTAAGGCTAGAAGCATCTCAACAAAACATCCGACGTCCCTGTATAGCTATCCTTCCGACAATCTAGCTACTGCATAAACGGCGAAGAATGCAAGAGAATAAAAGTGGTCATAACAAGTAAAATGAAGGTTCAATATAACGTCAGGTAGAAAACATGCAATAAGAAGCAAAATGAATGTTCATAGTCTCTGGATCAACGTTCATACAGAAATTTAAATTTTCCTACTGCTGTTTGGCAGACAGTCTCTGTGATCTACGGGGTGCAGCTGCTCTCGAGGCAAGAGGGAGCTGGGGTGATGCAGCAATGAAACCCCAAAGTCCATGATGCTCCTCTGTCTCACTACTGTCACTACCAGAGTTAGAGTCATCTAGCACTGCAGGCACTGGTGGTACTGGTGGTTCCAGCACAAAGTTCGCTCCGACAGGTTGCAGGTCTCTGCGGTTAACTACTCGCTCAGGACCCCCTGCTATAGGCTGGATACAGTACGTGTGACGAAGCGGGTCCGGGCGAGCAGTCACACGATGGAGGTCAGGACGCCAAATGTCCTGAATCTTGTTGCGCCCAAGGACGCGGTTTCTGGTGTAGACGAAGTCTCCGACGGCCAGTGGATGTTCTCCAGCACGCTCGTCCGCGCGTTTGGTCCGCTCCGCTGCTGCTTTCTCCAACTGCTGGTAGGCACGTCGGTGAGCATCCATCAGTCGTAGACGATGTTGGCGCACCCAGTCTACAGTACCTCTGGCTGCAGGCTTCTCACGGCCAATGATGTCGTCTACCGGCAGGCGAGGCTCTTGTCCAAATAGCAGATAGTGCGGCGAGAAACCCGTTGAAGCGTGCGGCGTGTTGTTGTACGCCTGGACAACTTCGGCCAAGTGTTGCGGCCACCTGCGTTTCTGATCAGCCGACAGCGTGCGCAGGAGATTATGTAGTGTTCTGTTGAAGCGCTCGCATTGGCCGTTCCCCTCTGGGTGGTAGGGTGTAGTTCTGCTCTTGGCCACTCCATACATGGAACATAGTTCTTTCACGAGCCGCGACTCGGAACCACTCTGTGGTGAGGACTTTCGCCACAGTCTGAGCCTCCTGGTTCCGAGTCGGTACAGCGATGGAGAACTTGGTGAACAGGTCTGTCATGATGAGGACGTTCTCGCGGCCGTCGCTGGCGGGCTCCAGTCGAGTGAAATCGATGGCCAGGATCTGAAGAGGGCTCTTAAATCTGCTCTCACCACTGCACCAGTCCTGGGCTACGCTGACTTCGAGCAACCTTTCATCCTCGAGACTGATGCGAGCCACGACGGACTCAGCGCCATCCTGTCCCAGATGCAAGATGGGCGCCGCCGAGTGATTGCCTTCGCCAGCCGCCGCCTTCGCTCTACGGAGAAGAACACCTGTAACTACAGCAGTATGAAGCTGGAGTTCCTGGCCATGTACTGGGCGATCACAGACAAGTTCCGCCATTACCTGATGGGAGCCAGTTTCGAAGTGATGACTGACAACAACCCCCTGATCCACTTCCGAACGGCGAAGCTCGGCGCCATAGAGCAGCGATGGGCGTCTCAGCTCGCCCAGTTCAACTTTAATGTCAAATACCGCCCTGGCGCCACCAACCCTGCTCGCAGCGCCAATTCTGTGATGGTGGTTGTGTGGATGAGTGGGGGTTCACAGTGGTGTTTTTGACACACACTCTGGTTTCAAGAGGACAACGCCGATCCCTTCTGCAATGGGTACACATTTATCCATTTTTTTTTACCAACCGCCCCAGTCCGAGTTCTCTTTTCGGCAGCGTCACAATCTGACATCACAAAACTGATGATGTAACATTCGCGCGCAAAGCACGAGCAACAAATGGCAATACAATCAAACAAGAAAATGCAGGCTCAGTCGAACGTCAAGGGTCAGGTCTGATTACGCAAGAAGGGTATTGGGGGATGCAGTCAGTTAAGGCGCAGCTAGCTTCAGTGGTCTAGAGAAAAGGGGAACAGACTGGGTTATTTTGTAGCGAGTTTCGCACTCGGCTACATGTGCATGCATGAGTATGCTGAGATAGATTGCTGTGTACGTGGATTTGTGTGTTTCCCACCTGGGACTTGAGATGGAGAGATAAAAAGAGGTAGCCCAATGACCAGGGGGTAAATGTGTGTAGTTTGAGCACCCATCAATGGGTGGAAAAGTCACTATATGAAAAGAGCACCTTTTCCTTGCCCTAAGTGAAAAAGGTTCATTGTAAGAGACAGAGTTTACTCTTTTCTTAGAAAACTAACAGAGAAACAGAACTTTCTTTTCTAAAAGACCTGCACCAAATACTTTGGAAGTTAGAAGTTTGTCTTTGCCCTTCTGATATTTCACATGATAATACAGTATTCAGACATTGGCTGGTTAAGTTTCAAATCATCTATCTCTGTGAGAGTCTGAACAACTTACGCCTGATTCCTTTGTTTCACGGAGTGCTTTGGTCTGTTGCAGGAGGGCATCTTGGACATTGCCATCCAGTACTCCGATGGCACCAGCTTCCCACTGCGCCACATTGACCCCCATGACTATGACCTGCGCCTTTCCTCCATGAACCACCACGTGGTGGAGGTCCCTGAGCCACGAGGGCCTGGTGAGGAGAGGGCAGTCAAGGCGGTAGGGGAGGCCAGCGGCGAACTTGTGAAGGCCGTCTTCCGACTGAGCAACGCCTGTCCCAAGAAGCGCACACGACCCCTGGCCACCTCCTTCGTCTACGTCAACATCGACTTCAGCAAGGCAGACAGCTACCAGGGCCTGGAGCGCATCCAGAGCGATGCCAACTACGACAACCATGCCAGCGACCGCTGGGAGGCAGAGCGGGCAGGCCATGGAGCCGGAGAGGTCAAGGGGCAGAGTTCCCACTTGCAGAACAAGAACGCTTACCTCAAGCACCAGCAGAATTCCAACCAGCATCCCTCCAAGCCTCTACCGGGCAGCAGCGACCCCCAGGTCATTCCCATCGACCATGCTCTGGAGGGACTGGCCAACGCCCAGCCAGGGGGAACCTCCCCCGACCTTGGTCCACCTCGCACCGAGGCCCACCAGCAGGCTCTGCACAAGCCTGGCCGCCTGTCGCCCCTGGAGATTGGCATGTACGTGCTGCTCGCTGTCTTCTGCGTGGCCATCGTGGTCTTCACGGTCAACTGTGTCGTGTTCATGGTGCGCTACAGGCGCAAGCGTATGCCCAAGGACCGTCGAGACCCTGTCCTGCAGGCCAACGACTGGGTCTGGATCGGCCGCGCCACCCTGGAGCGGAACGGCACCGTGCACACCCGCTGCTCCCAGACGCTGATGCCAGAGGAGGACTTCAATGGAAACCAGATGCTGGTGCGCACCAACAGCGGGAGTGGCAGCAGCCAAGGCCCTAGCAGCAGTGGCGGAGGCAGCAGGGGAAGCTCCGCCCCCAACAGCAACCGCAACAGCACCGTGTCCACCTACAAGGGCTCGGAGTGCAGCATCCGCATCACCGCCAACCCTTTGCCCGACACTGACCAGCTCCCAGGCACGCGTCCCCGAGACCCCGAGTGGGACTACGAGGCCATGGGGTTGACCTATGACCAGCTCATGGACTACTTTGACAACCTGAAGGAGTCCACGGCATAAGCTCACCCTTGTGGGCCAGCATCCCCAGTATCAATGGCAGTCCTGCCCAACCTCGGCGTTGGTGAAGCGAAGGAATTTGTGTACATAGTCATCAACTGTGCATTTACAGCCAGATCTGTGTACATAGTCATTAACTGTGCATTTACAGTCAGATCTGTGGCAGGATGTGGCACACCTCTGATATTACTTTCGTTGATGCTGGAGTGTTGGTGGGCAAAGCGGTTGTCGTTCTCTTGTGATCTACACCTCAGAAAAGTGATTTTTTCAACAGTACTTAATTAAGCAAAATCAAACTTTCTAGGCGAGGTTTTCCTTTTGAAGGGGACACTTGTGTCCAACTAAGAATAGAAGTTGTGTTCACACAACAACTTAGTTGTGATCATCGCAGTCCAAGAAAGTTGTGATTCATGGCAAAGAGTTGTGACTGCCGTGGAAGGTTTCAAATGGCATCAGTTTCAACTGTGAGCCAGGAACGCCTCAGTACCAGCAGGATGTTGGGCCAGCAGTGGACCAGTCAGTCACTGAGAGCTGGACCAGTCAGTCACTGAGAGCTGGACCAGTCAGTCACCGAGAGCTGGACCAGTCAGTCAGTGAGAGCTGGACCAGTCAGTCACCGAGAGCTGGACCAGTCAGTCACCGAGAGCTGGACCAGTCAGTCACCGAGAGCTGGACAGTCAGTCACCGAGAGCTGGACCAGTCAGTCACCGAGAGCTGGACCAGTCAGTCGCCGAGAGCTGGGCCAGTCAATCACCATGAGAGTGGTAAGGCAGAACCTACCTGGACTATGGCCACACCTCTGAGAGGCAAGGAGGAGATCAACTGCCAACCTCAGCACTGGACCTTTTTCTCCAGCTGCCACTGCTTGGCAACTCAGCTGGCAAAATAAAGATCTGCATCTTCAGGGTGACACAACTATTTAAACATAATAGGCTTACTCATCCTGAAAGCTGCACAGCTCTGTGTCTGAGCGAGCAGAGCCTCCTGTGACGGGTGGAGGCCACTGCAAAATGGCATTAGTGTGCATCTGTGCCAGTACTACATTGGTATTGCTCTCTCGCAGACAAATTTTGCCTGCAACTTCTTTGTGGTTTTGGACCTTAAATATGTATGTGCATGCGCAGGCATGTTTGTTGAAAAACATTTCTTGGCAGAACCTCTGTGGACAAAGTGGAGAGAAAAAAATGTAAGGAAACTTTTCTGCCTGTTGTAATTAAAACTCTGTATGTATCTGTGATGTACGAAATGTGTATTTGCTTTTTCTGGTTCCTGTTTTCTGAGAGCCATATTCCAATGCCAGTTAGAGTAGGAACTGCCGTAGAAGTGCTCTTGTAGATACGGACATAGTTAGCAGTGTGGTGCCCTGAGGCATGGACAAATAGTTAGGCTCCCAGGAGCACCTATTGATGTGTTCATCTCCTGTGGTGTTGTGGTTCACTGCGTGTCACAGTCAGCAACCCTAGTGTAATTCAGCTTAATGATACATTTTGTACACCGTGCACTATATTTGTATGAGCATAATTTACATTTTTAAGGATCTGGAGTTGAGGGGAGTGCATAGACTGAGGTAGGTGGACATGCACCTAATCATTGAGGGCCAAGATTCAAAAGAGACGTATTAAGTATGTGCATGTGTTTTCACCATGTAGCTGTTAATCAAAATAATTTTTGTATTGCAGTCATAGCTCTCTGAATTCAGCAAGTTTGTGCACTAGTAGTGACAATCACGGAGCATTTGTGTTTTCTCTTCTGATCCTCATCAACTGTTGATATGTCTTGGTATGAAATTTCCTTTCCAAACAAATGTGACCCTCCACCACAAAATGAGTCACTCGTTACATTTTGAACATTTTGAGATCTGTATGTTTTCAAAAAAAGCACACAACAAGCTTTTCAATGGTTTAAGAATCATGAAAATATCACTTCTCTATACGATTTCACATTACTTTGATTATAGACACCCTAAAAATATGTTTTTGGAGAAAAACACGTTTCAAGTTTACAGACATTATTCCCCTTTTTTCCTTAGCAACCCTTATTCTAGACTCATGAATTTTGCCACAGAGATGAAGCAACCACCATCAAATCAAATATGGCTTTGGTTGGCAGCCTAGGGTATTCCCGCATCAATCTGTTGCAGTGGCGGCTACGAAACTTTGAGAAAATGCATGATGTCGATGATCGGTTCGCAGATGTTTTCTTGTAAATGATTTACCACCACATCCAAAAAACATCATAAAACATACTCTTACACGTTGATTTCAAAAACAAAACCAAATAAGCAAAAATCTCGAAGTCGACCACTACAACCCCAACCTCCTTTGTGGGCGGTTTGCGCAAAATGACTCAACTGCGCAACAGACTCATGTAGTGATGGAGGGTCACAAATATGAAGTATACTAGATTGTTGTGCTTCTAATTCCATGAAAGCTATTTACTTAGCTTACTCACAGAAGAGAAAAAAGTGTTGTGCTCAAAATCCCCATGCTTCATTTTCATCCCTATGTCTCGCCCTCCCCTTGTTGCTAGCAAGTGGCATTGATGACACTCCTGTCGTTATCGATAGATGCTGGTGATCTAGTTGCTGATGAAGAGATGTTGAGTGTAGAGCTAATGAACAAAGAAATGATGCAGACCACCCTGCGTTGTTGAATTGAAATCAAAGTGAGGTTTACTCGCGGGTCGTTTCCTCTTGGGTCGTTTCCTCTCGGATCGTTTCCTCTTAGATGGAGACTGTGCTGAGCGAGATCTGAATTAAGTTCTGTTGATGGATTTATTGCAGGACCACTAGTCTGACCTTCTTGGCACTTGTTTACACTTTATTTGTTTCTGTTTGAATTTAGTTTTGTGATTGAAAGAGTGACATTGGCTTGCTCATTCTCCCTTGGCTACACAACATCTTGTTTACACATTGGTGATATGTTTCAGTTGGATGGTACAGAGTTTTCTCATGAAAGACACCTGTTTATTTAGATTGTTTTGAAGCAGAACGATAACCTTGTAGCGTCTGTTTCCTGTTGAAAGCAGTATCCTACCTGTAGGTAAGCAAACGTGGATTTGTTGCATTTTGTTTAATGGTGCTGCAGTGAGACGATGTATCATTGTTATGTACTCTCTAGTGTTTTTCCCAGCCCTGATAGGGATGTGCAGGGTGAAATGTGACAGATTTGAGGGAGACGGGGAGTGCAAGCCAGGGCATAGAGCTCTTCAGGATTCCACATAGTGCCCCACTCTGATGGCCTCTTGTGGAACCCTGACCAAGCTGTCGTCACGTGTATATTCTGAATTGGAATGTTCTCTATTTTCTCTCTCATGGCCATTGTGTCGGGTGAGGCAGTAGTGGTTTTAGCCTTGGTGTTTTTATCTAAGGTAGCCTGCATCTTCTCACCCCATTCACCATGGGCTTACGTTCTCACAGATATTGGAGTCCGAATCCCGCGGGTAATTTTTTAATTTGTCTGTTAATTTAGACTCTAAAGATTTAGGGGTTTGGTAGGATTGTGCAAATGCAGCGTAGTTCAAGTAGCTGTCGAAGGATCCAAGCACGGTAGTAGCAGATGAAGAGGAGTGATGTACACTAACTGTAGACAAATGGCATTTGTGTCGAAAGAAGACTGCAATAGTTCCTGTGCAGGAAGTAGGACTTGAAAATGTGAAGTAGTCATGGCAGGATTAAAAAACTTTGTTTTTGTAATCAAAATAATGCTATTCAAGTGATTCATAGGCACTTTTTTTTCCAACCATCAAATTGCGAATTTCACATTCATGTAGCCACATTGCATGCTCATGATACAGTACTTCACAATAAGAATTTTTGGGTATTTACTTCTTAACACTGATATATTTATGGTTGTGCATACTTGTGAACCAAAAGGCAAGCCTTTGCGCTAGTGCTCATATTTTTGTGTATGTTGTCCCAACGAAGGCTGTTGAGGGCTGGACTGTTGGAGAGAGGGAGGAAGAGTAATGCCACAAGCTATTTTCTATCGGCGGCATAGCTCCCCCGCAAGTGATCACATTCACGTGTTCAGCCCTTTCTTGTGTGTGTTGTCCCCTCTTGAATCTTTGTCCTGTTCATTGTGTTCTGGTTGGTCTCTCTCTCTCTCTCTCTCTCTCTCTCTCTCTCTCTCTCTGTCTCTCTCTCTCTCTCTCTGTCTCTCTCTCTGTCTCTCTCTCTCTCTCTCTCTCTCTCTCTCTCTCTCTCTCTCTGTCTCTCTCTCTCTCTCTCTCTCTCTCTCTCTCTCTCTCTCTCTCTCTCTCTCTCTCTGTCTCTCTCTCTGTCTCTCTCTCTCTGTCTCTCTCTCTGTCTCTCTCTCTCTGCCTCTCTCTCTCTCTCTCTCTCTCTCTCTCTCTCTCTCTCTCTCTGTGTGTCTCTCTCTCTCTGTCTCTCTCTCTCTCTCTGTGTGTCTCTGTCTCTCTCTCTCTCTCTCTCTCTCTCTCTGTGTCTCTGTCTCTGTCTCTCTCTCTCTCTGTCTCTCTCTCTCTCTCTCTCTCTCTCTCTCTCTCTCTCTCTCTCTCTCTCTCTCTCTCTCTCTCTCTCCTCTTCCTTTGCATTGCTTGGTCATTGATGGTGTGTTAAAATTTGTCAAGACTAACACCACCACCACCACTACCCCCCCCCCCCCCCCCCCCCCCCCCCCCCCCCCATTTTTTTTAAAGATAAAGTTCTTTGCATCTTTAAATCATTTTAATTTGTGCCGAGTGTAGATTGGGTTATAAACTGATATGTGGAGAATTACTGGTGTTGCAGGAAGTTTGTGAATAAAAAATGTTTATTTAATGGAGAGAAAACAATCTCGGATTGTAAGAAAGCCCCTGTAAAACAAGTCTTTACCCACTGATCAGGTCACAGAATTGTTATTGCATTTATTAAATAAATAATTTTGCTTATCCTTCATTTGAGGTTGTATAACTGATTTGAACCATGGATGCAAAGTGTAATTTCCCCCTTCAAGAAACCAGCATTGCAATTCCTGTAGTCACTTTATGCAAGGTCATACCCACACTCTTGGGTTTCTGCAATGTAACGTTGTCCTGTGTTTCTCACAAATGCATTTGACCTTTTAAACTTGATGCATTTGTTGTGACAGATTAGTTAACCTGTCCGTCAAATAAATCTCATTTACTGACCATTGTGAGTGGTTGTTCATTTGTTTTGGTTGTATTTTACAAACAAACTGTATTGACTAACTTGAACTTACATGAGTTTGATTTATGTCTGGATGGGTGGCTTGGGAACAGTTACTCTATGCTGTTACAGCTGCCTGACGCGAGGAGATTCTCTAATCAAGCTTTTTGTCAGAAATTGTCAGCTCTGTATTCTGAAATGGTTCATAATACAAGTGTATGATAATGTTATCTGAACTGCCCTGCTGGACAACCAAGAGATTTTCTCCCAGTCCAAGAGCTGCCTTCATATCATTTGCTCTAAACACCTTGGCTGTCGGTTTGGAACACCCTTGAAGACATATCACTGCCTTCACAAATGCCAACCTGCTCAGTGATCTGAAACCAATCCATGCTCATTTGGTCAACTTGGTTGCCAGATAGAAGGTGGAGAGACAGGCCTTGAGTTGAGAGATCAATCCGACACAGTGCTGCTTGTAGTCACACCAAATGACTTGTCACTGGCATGCCAGTTCTGTAGATGGCCATGGATAAATCCAGCACTCAGGAGAGGGGTGGGGCAGAATTGTGCCATCACTGCTCAAGCGCAATATACAAGGAAGCATCAAATTGGCACACACTCACTTATAAATGGATAATCAATTAACGTGACATGAAACAGTGATGCCCTGCACTGTGTAACTCTTACCATAGTTAAGTCTTTATGTGGTTCTAGCAACTTCTCCCACTGTGGATATTTCCAGAGGATTGCACAGTGCCAGTGTTCCCACTTCTCTCCTGTGTATTGGATTCGTATGTGGCCCGTCTATGGAACTCTATCCACACACGGAAGTGGCAATGCAAGACATTTTGTGATGGCTGTGGAGGTTGTTGGGTTAGGGGTGACATGCAACCTCAAAAACCATTAGACACAAAATGCTGGGTTGCACCTGTGACCAGCAGGATAGGAATTTGACACGACATTACGCAATTTCAAGCGATGCGACGTCAACAGCCTCCACGTCCATCGCCAACAGTCTTGCGATGCCACTTCAGTGAATTAAGCAAGCTTTATCAATGGCCCGTTCAAACTCCTGGGGGTGGGTGGATGTGTGTGATCCTCGTCTGCGAATAACGCTATATATATCAAGCGCTGTTCCTGTAACGACTAAGGCTTTCATGAACGAATGAAAGAAGTTTGACGGCCTACCATGCAGTCTTTGTAGGCTATGCAGGGCCATTGACTACAAAATCACTAGAGCTGGTTAGAGGAAGATCAAGTCAAGTCTGATATTTCCAGTTATTCGCCCTTTACGAATAGCATGGAAGGACATGGTGGGTCTACTCTCACCCCCAACCCAAGGGACCCAGGGCTGCAAGTCCACAAACGATGAGGATCGTCATCTTTTTAAAAAATCGATATCGTTATCCAGTGATCCGCCAACTTCAAACTGTTCAGAAGTGTAGGCTTGAGAAGAATGGAGACGATTATTAAATGATTTCTATTTTCCTGTGTAAATCTGGTACACTGAAAGTGAAAGAAATGCACGTCTTATTGTCACAGGTGCTTTTCATCCACAGCTCAATCATCCATCAGTTTCTGTTTTGGAGTACCCACCGAATTTCCTAACGTGATTCGTAATAGACGAATAACTCAGGAGTTCACTTGTTCTTACTCAAACCAGTGTTAGTGTTTTTTTGTGATCAATGACTTACACAACCTACAAAGCCTGATAGGCCGTTGAACCTCTTCAAACAATCAACCAACCAACCAACTGCAGCAGCCTGTTCAGTGAATTCCAGTGGCAGTAACAACAAAGATCCTGGTGAATATCTGTGGATGTAATCATTATCAGACCCTGCTTCAGGAGAGAAACTGGCAGGGGTACAGGGCAAGAATATTCCTGTAATACAAGCTAATTTAATTTATTTTTATGTTTCATTCAAATGTTGTGGTGCAACAAGCTGATGATGTCAATAACGATCACGACGATTTGAGTCGTGTAAGGATGTCAATAACGACTGCTGTGGCGGTACAGGCGACTGCTGGTTAAAGGAAAATAGAGAGAGAGAGGGGGGGGGGGGGGAGGAGAGAGAGAGAGAGGGGGGGGGGGGGGAGAGAGAGAGAGAGAGAGGGGGGGGGGGGAGGAGAGAGAGAGAGAGAGAGGGGGGGGGGGGGAGAACGAACGAACAAACTTTATTTTACAAGGGTAGTGAATTAGGCAGTAGTGCCTTTCTTACATTCAGCCCTTGAGGCAAAATATTCAAATGTGGTGAGAGAGAGAGAGAGAGAGAGAGAGAGAGAGAGGGGGGGGGGGGGAGCTGGGGAAAGGGGGAGGAAGGGAAGAGAATGAGAGTAAGAGGGTGGGTGGGTTGGAGAGAGAGGGTGGGGGAGAGGGAGGGAGGGAGGAGAGAGAGAGAGAGAGAGAGAGAGAGAAGGGGGGGGGGGGGGAGCTGGGGAAAGGGGGACGAAGGGAAGAGAGAATGAGAGTAAGAGGGTGGGTGGGTTGGAGAGAGAGGGTGGGGGAGAGGGAGGGAGGGAGGAGAGAGAGAGAGAGAGAGAGAGAGAGAGGGGGGGGGGGGGGGAGGAGGAGAGAGAGAGGGAGAGAGAGAGGGGGGAGGAGGAGAGAGAGAGAGCAGGGGGGGGGGAGAGAGAGAGAGAGAGAGAGAGAGAGAGAGAGAGAGAAGGGGAGGGGGGCGAGGAGGAGGTTGCAATTAATTAAGTGGTGCAAGGTGAGGAAAGAAGAGAAAAGGTGAAACGAGAGAAAAGGAAAGGAAACCAGAAGAAAGAAATGTGTAGTTGTTCAAAATTTTTGAAATTAATACAATGAACAAGACAAGTTACATAATATGCACATACACTGTTGTACTGGATCATCCCTTCAGTAACTTCACTGTTGGCTACAATCTGGTCAAAGGGGGGATAACTCTTCAAAAATAGCACATCACTTTGCGGCGAAGTTGCCCAACTCTTACACGGTTTCAACATAACTTTACAGCATCAAAATTAATATCAAAATGAAATAACGGCAAATAAATCCCAATGGATGGTATTAAGATGGCGTTTCACTATGAAAATTGTCAATCTATTCTTTTGTAGGTTGGGGGAAATCCTAGCCTACAATATAGGCTACACGCACACTTCAGCCGACGTGCTCATCTAATAAGTCTTTCATCTTCAGACAATCTGGAACAAAAACACACTATAAACTATTTTCCAATGGAAGCCGAAAATGAACAATGAACTAGTCTAAAACTTGCAAAAAGAGATAAAATTCTGGTTCGGCTGTAACATCCTCGCTCGCCGGAAACGGAACTCTTCCGTGCGCATAAGGTCACGTGTGACAAGAGCAGACAGCCGTAGCTGTGGGTGGAGTTCTGTGTTGCAAACCACAGTTGTACATACACCTGTCAAAAGTCACCATGCTTCTTGTTGTAGACGATCAGCATAAGGAGCACCTGTCCTTTTTATCGGGACTCGACATGGAAGGTGTGTCATTACTTTTCGCGTTTATGTAATGTTCACGATGGTCTCATTTCCTCAATCGT